>BLKM01000281.1:0-10911 GCA_013340265.1 Coptotermes formosanus
GCTTCGTCTTTAAAGGGTTAAAAAATTCTACGTGGTGCCCACATTGCATTTATGTGTTTTGTACGGATCTCAGAACAAACAGCAACTTTTGCCTTATAAAACATTAAGAGATTGGTTTTATAACCGAAGTGGAGAGTGTTTACAGCGCGGTACGCACTGAGTCCTTATATAAAACAGATACGCTTCGTCTTTAAAGGGTTAAAAAATTCTACGTGGTGCCCACATTGCGTTTGTGTTTTGTACGGATCTTAGAACAAACAGCAACTTTTGCCTTATAAAACATTAAGAGATTGGTTTTTATAACCGAAGTGGAGAGTGTTTGCAGCGCGGTACGCACTGAGTCCTTATATAAAACAGATACGCTTCGTCTTTAAAGGGTTAAAGCAACGACCTCAAGTTAGTCAGGCTGACTCCATAAAGGCCTCCCTCGTCAACACTGAAGGCCTTTTCGCTTTGATGTAGCCTTTCTCAAATTCGTCCATCATTTAAGGCAACTACAGACACCTTCCCTATCTTGCAACAGTGCTTCCAGTAGGCTTTTTGACAGAGAGGTTTAGAAGGAACTGCGGCCAGTCTATACCAGCACTTGGGTTCTTTAGGGAAAATGGTTCAAGGTGTTGTCTGCTGTTGACAGTTACTACATCAGACGACGTAGTCCATTCTTATAAGTCCAAAGAACGTCCTCTGAATCAATTCTACTTCCATGTCTCTGGAAAACACTGGCTTCCCCTCTCCCCTAGTTTCGCTAGAGGATAAATTTGTTTTTCATAGACAAATTTCGGACAGCAATCCGAGGCTCACAGAACAATTTTGCAGTTTTCAGTAATTTCATCTGCTTTATTGTAATGGCTTTATTTGCTGCAGTTATATTAGAAGGACCCATTGCTTCCTCTCCTTGCCGTCTTTGTGCTTCAGTTCACACAGCAGAGAATACCAAACAATTCTGAAATATCATTGCTGTGGCGTAAATTCTAGCACCATTAACGAGGCCGGTCCGAAAATTAACGTCTTTATTTATTTATTATAATTTATTTATTTTTGTATTTATTGTTTATTTATTTCTGCATTTCTTTATTATTTATTTATTTGTTTATTTTCACGACAGCGAGTATCGCTCAACTTCTAACGTCCAAGCAAAATGGAGATCACTGAGCACAAAACACTAAACGACTGCTCATAGGGAAATGTCACGTTACCCGGAAGACCCTACTCCCAGCTTGCTCCTCACTATTGCAGGGCCATTGGCATTTCAACCAGCGACCTAAGCAACTGCAGCAGGGAGTTTAACCTCACAGGCCATATTACAGAGATATTAGGCAGCAATTATATTAACTACAGCCAACCATCTACAAAGCGCCACTATTTGTTCGCCGCACTTGGTGGCGGTCTATCAAAGGTGCCGGTAAATCGCAAAACGGAAACTTCTTTAAGTCCGTAGAACTTATTTTAAGTGATGAAAAGACGCTAATTACAAAATATGAACGCATTAGAATAACATTTAATACTGTAACAGCGAACAGTATTTGCAACTCACCTACGCCCTTTCCTTAATATCCTCAACTGCTGCAGTACAATTTTTATCGTCTAAATGCCGTGTCTATATTGCTAATCATTTCTCCGGGCTTTCGTGAGTGGCATCTTTCAAGTGTTTTCTTTTAAGACTTGCTGGGTTTTCCCACGTAACCTTTTCACTGAGTACATCACAAATATATGGTCGACTGATGGATTTGTCCCACAGTAACGAACGAGATAGGTTACGCACATACACCGTAGTATTAAGGCGCGTTCGCGTAACCACTGTTGCCGCGGAAAAGCAAAAAGTAATACTTATTCTCAGTGTGTGTGTCTGTAGCTTTAGTTACCCAGCATGCAAAGCGCATGCGCCGTTTATATTGTCATCTGTGGCCTGTCCGGCTGTAGCATATTATTCCACATTATCTCATAAACGGCACGATTTTCGGGAAAAAGTTATTGGACATAAAATGTGTGTTTTGACGTGCTGCATAAATTTTGTCTAACACATATCTCGTTTTAAGAAGAACTCAGCGAGATATTATCATAAATGTACAAAGGTCTGCATGTAAAGTACCCGTTATTCTTGTCAGATTGTAATGAAACTTGAAATTTCTCGACAGACTTTCGAAAAATATTCAAATATCAAATTTCATGAAAATCAGTCCGGTGGGAGCCGAGTTGTTTCATACGGACGGACAGACAGACAGACACAGACAGACAGAACGAAGGAATTTCGTGAAGGTGCCTAAAATGTTTGGCTATATCCTTTACAAAAGCTACAGTCAATCGGTCTACATAAGCACAGACATCGTTCTTCCTGCCCGTTTCCCCATACTTAAACATTATGACAAGAACCAATGTTGATTTTAAAGCCTAGCGGTAACTTTACGTACCACCAGGTTTAACATTAAAAAATTCTACATGGTGCCCACATTGCGTTTATGTGTCTTGTACGGATCTCAGAACAAACAGCAACTTTTGCCTTATAAAACATTAAGAGACTGGTTTTTATAACCGAAGTGGAGAGTGTTTACAGCGCGGTACGCACTGAGTCCTCATATAAAACAGATACGCTTCGTCTCTAAAGGGCTAAACACAATGTCACGTTACGTTCGTCTGACGGAGACTCGGCCGCCGCCTGACAGTCGCGGTGCACAAGCATCCAGAAACCCTGCTGGCCGTCGTGTAAAAGTCCAAGACTGGTAACTTGAAATTGCAGGACTGAGAAAGTGGTGCAAACAGGAGGCAGAAGCAGGGATGCCCCCAAAGGGGAGGTTGCCGGGCTGCAGCCCCCCTGAACCCCCAAAACCCGAAATCTAAAAAACACAAATTTTGTAGGTATAATATCAAAAATTTTGCATGATTTCCCCTTCAGACGAAATCAACCACTGAAATCGGCTGACGACTAGTACATCAGAATTTTGAAAAATAAATTAATAAAATTAAAAAAACAGTAAGTTAGGACACTGTGATTGAGTAATGGAACATGTAGTTACATTCGTATGTATACAAGTGCAGCTGCAGACAGTGTTATGTTGTACTTATAGCATGATTTTTGTAACATAATTTTTAAAACCAAACATAAATTATATATAGCCTCAGGGTGACCACCCCTCCCCCAAGAAAAAATTCTGGATGCGCACGTGGGTAGAACGAAAGGGGTATTATGAGTCCAGTGCCTGTTTGAACGTGTAGCGAGTCAATAAAAACCACCAGTCCGAAATATAGTGGCGAATAAAACCGTTGAGAAAAAAGTTACACAGTGCGCGGACGATAAATATTTTTGCACAGGTGGCAGACGCTGAACCATGCTTCTCACCAGGAAGATATCCCAACTCACACCATCCAACATGGATCTATATCTGACTTACTGAATGCTTATGGGCACGCTTGGATTATCAGGGTCTTTGGCGGATGGTGGCTATCGAGGGTGGCGCTACATCGAGGTTTCCCAGCGTTAAAATAACAGCGAATTTCTATTCACAGGGTTTTATGGACGCGATGTAAGGTTAGCGCTATATCGGGGGCTGAATGTTTTTCTTTTATTATTGAGCCACATGTAAGTTAGGATATGGGAACAAAATGTCGCAACTTCCGGTCTGAAAGATTACAGGCATTCGTATTATTCGCCATATTATAGACACTTCGTGTAATTTTGTGTGGTGATGGGTTTATGGACTTTATCCATCGTCCGAAGAGTAAAATATTAAAAACACTAAAGAAGGCCAGTGATGGAGGTTAGCTCTGTCTAAGGGGCCCAACAGAGTAGGTGTTCTTCTCTTACCCCCCTCCATTCACCTGAGGACGGAAGCAGAGCCAGCTTCCGAAACGTTGTGATTTTAATTTTTTAATATTTTATTCTTCGGACGATGGATAAAGTCCATAAAAACCCATCACCACACAATATGATACAGCATCGTCGAAACCTTTTAGAACTTTGTGTAATTTTGAACGTTATTCCGTGTTTCCAGCACGTAAATATTCCGTAACGCCGATCCCAGTGGCCGCGCGGTCTAAGGCGTAGGTCTGCGGCCGAGCGCTTGCTGGGATCGTGGGTTCGAATCCCACTGGAGGCATGGACGTTTGTCTCTTTTGAGTGTTTGTGTTGTCAGGTAGAGGTCTCTGCGACGGGCCGATCCCTCGTCCAGAGGAGTCCTACCGACTGTGGTGTGTGTCTGAGTGTGATCAAGTGAAAGTAAACAACTTCGACACCTGCTGTGAGTAGGTAGAAAAGGTCAGGACTGCGAAACGAAACGAAACGAAACGAAATATTCCATAAGACCCCACACGTCATCTTACAATCAAGGTAACCTACAGACACGAGAAGGGCAGATTATGCAGACTGCGCTGCAGCTTGAATCTTAAAGCCAACTGAATGCCTCAACTTTTGTAATGTGGATGCAATCAAATGATGCTCAGATGCCTGGAGGAACCTGACAGTATTTCACAATTTTCTTACCAACGTGGCTTCACACGCAACAGATACTCGATCAATGCGACTTCAAAAAATTATGGCGTAGCTACGGAGATAAGTTTGTGAAAACTGCCCCCCCCCCACAGAGTACCACAATTTCTACTTGTCACTAGGTGTTTCCCACGTACTGCTACTTCCATATTCGCCCCTTTCCCCCCAAATATAACTTTATTAAAATTCCATTTCAGTAATAATAAACACAATCAGACACACCACAGTATATATATATATATATATATATATATATATTCTGCACACTACGTCATTTATTCTAAGGTTGTGCCAATATACTACATGTTTCGGCTCGGCCGAACCATCATCAGGTACATGTATAAATGTTAAAATTCAGATCCTTAATCAAATAATACAAAAAATTGTATAAAAACAGTGTAAAAGCATTATTGAAAGCTTCACTAATCCACTGCTTTTTAGACTGTAGAACCATTCAGAGAAAAAACTGGACTAACATAACCCTAAGCTAATACAGTGATTGATCCAGCATGCATTCATATGCCGGGGTTTTGCCGTAGAATACTCGAATCCGTTTCAGAAGAAAGTTCGCATTTAGTCTTGACGGTGGGTCCCATTTTGCTTGAAATAGGTGAGGCAGGATCCAGTTTTTCTATGAGGGCAGCCCGAAACTGTAAAGTAACTCCGCGACATGGTTTGAGATTTCTGCTGGCAGTGTCAGTGTTTTGATTTGAGTTTTCAAGTAAACTGGGCGACTTTATCGAGATGTTTTTGGATCAGCCTATAATGAAGGAAAAATTTTCTTATGAATACCTAATTATTGTGTTTTTTAGACAGAAGTGTGAAGTCTTTGTAACCTTTTCATACTCACGCGGTATACTTCCTTAAGGATTTTTGAGAATTGAGAACCAGACGTTATAACTGCGTGACGCGACCAGCTCGGTTTTCAGTTGCGCTGTTCGACGGCTAGCTGAGAACTGGCACGTAGTACTAGGTTCAGGCGCCAGACCTCCTTAGGCCTGGCTGGTGACGTCATTCGATATGACAACATCAAACAGGGTGTTGCTGACCCCGTGCATGTTTTCATTCATTCTACTTCATTTATTCTAGGAATCACCACCCAGAAGCCCTTACGTAGGGGGCAAGCCTGGCGCGAATTCAGACTACACCCGTAAACATTTCACTTCACTTAACAATGCAGCACTTAATGCGGACGTAGGGAGGGGTAGGCGGGGCATGTAGCATGTATGGGGGAAAAGAGAAGTGCATACAGGATTTTGGTGGGGAGACATGAGGGAATGAGCCCACTTGGGAGACCCAGGCGTAGATGGGAGGATAATATTAAAATGGATATTCAAGACGTGGGATGGGGAATGGGCTGGATTGATCTGGCTCAGGATAGGGACAGGTGGCGGGCTGTTGTGAATGAGATAATGAACTTCCGGGTTCCATCAAACGCAGGGAATTTCTTGACTAGCTGAGGAACTGTCAGGTTCTGAAGGTCTCTGTTCCATGGAGTTAGTTAGTTAGTTAGTTAGTTAGTTAGTTAGTTAGTTAGTTAGTTAGTTAGTCAGTCAGTCAGTCAGTCAGTCGGTCGGTCGGTCGGTCAGTCAGTCAGTTAGCTGGTCGGTCGGTCGGTCAGTCAGTCAGTCAGTCAGTCAGTCAGTCAGTCAGTCAGTTAGTTAGTTAGTTAGTTAGATAGTTAGTTAGTTAGTTAGTAGTTAGTTAGTAGTTAGTTAGTTAGTTAGTTAGTTAGTCAGTTAGTAGGGAGGGGTAGAGGCAAACAGCTACACATACTTAACCTGTCCCTGCTGCTTTACCGCCAAGAAAACACACATACCTTTCAGCAAGACAGCACACTGGACGGGCCCCACACATACTTTTCAGCAAGACAGCACACTGGACGGGCCCCACACATACCTTTCAGCAAGACAGCACACTGGACGGACCCCACAGCCGATTCTGACGCTTTGAAGAAGAGATAAATTTTTCTCCCCAGATTCCAAGCTCATTTACTCGGGTCTCCAGCCCACAGCCCTACACAAATCTCGTATTAACTGCCGCATTTAGAACCCAATTACCAAGCGCCTGTAGTCTCGCACAAAGGGCGCGGATTGGTAAAGACACACGGGGGACTTCACAGCCCATTGGCTGAACCGTACTACAGGTTCTACAGGTGAGAGAGGGACAGCCCATCGGTTGAGCTCTACAGGCACTGCAGGACAAAGGGACACACAGACCGCTGGTCTAGGCGAATAGCATAAAATTTAAAATGCGTTCGAGCCCTTAAAGGCCCGATGCACCGAGGCAATTTTAACAGACCCTCTGTGCCCGCTAAAATGCAGACATTTTCTTAGAGTGTTGTGGCCCAATATAACGTCACAAACACTTTTGGACATAACAGAATAATGTATCAAGTAGAGGTTCGGGCACAGTGAGCATACTGGCCAAGCCCCCCCCCCCCTCCGCTAAACTAGGTTTAGATTCCCCTTCTGGATCCCCTGTACAAAGAAATGCCCCGCTTCCAGAGTCATATGTGCCGGTGAAGCATAGGAGCAGAATCCTACAACTGGCTGACTCACTGACTGACTGACTGACTGACTGACTGACCGACCGACCGACCGACCAACCAACCAACCAACCAACCAACCAACCAACCAAATAACTAACTACATGGAGAAGAGGCCTCCTTGAGAAGCTAACAGTTTCTCAGCTAGTCAAGAAATTCCCCGTATATTACGGAACCCAGAGGTTCATTACCACATTCACAAGAGCCCGCCACCTGTCCCTATCCTGAGCCAGCTCAATCCAGTCCATGCCCCCACATCCCACTTCTTGAAGATCCATTTTAATATGATCATCCCATCTATGCCTGGGTCTCCCAAGTGGTCGCCTTCCCTCAGGTCTCCCCATTAAAATCCTGTATGCACCTCTCTTTTCCCCCATACGTGCTACCTGCCCCGCCCATCTCATTCTTCTCGATTTGATTACCCGAATAATATTTGGTGATGAGTACAGGTCATTAAGTTCCTCGTTATGTAGTCTTCTCCACTCCCCTGTCGCCTCGTCCCTCTTAGGCCCAAATATCCTCCTCAGCACCCTATTCTCGAACACCCTCAGTCTTTGTTTCTCCCTCACTGTGATTATGTTTGAGACTTATATGTGGACGTTAAATTGCATTTAGTTGATGTAATACGTTGACTGTGCTGATGAAGAAAGTGCACGGAGTTAACAGTTTTAACCCTTTAAAGACGAAGCGTATCTGTTTTATATAAGGACTCAGTGCGTACCGCGCTGTAAACACTCTCCACTTCGGTTATAAAAACCAGTCTCTTAATGTTTTATAGGGCAAAAGTTGCTGTTTGTTCTGAGATCCGTGCAAAACACATAAACGCAATGTGGGCACCACGTATAATTTTTTTAATGTTAAACCGGGCGTTACATAAAGTTACCGCTAGGCTTTAAAAGGTTAAGGTGGCGTCGCAAGTTTGTTGACAGCGGCGGTTATTGTAGTATCCACTAATGTGACACCTGCAGTCAGTAAAACAGGCCGCAGTAGGCCTATTAATGGAGTGCGTCTGACCCAGTGCTTAAGTCCTACTGACAGACAGCAGCGCTGTTTCTTTAAACATATCTTCATGATGTACTGGGGACGTTGGAATTTGAGCAGGACATGTACTGGGGACGTTGGAATTTGAGCAGGACACAGCAAGCACTAGAGGTGCCGAAACGAACAATTTCTCGTTCGTCCATCCGTTCTCTTTTCCACTACGCTTTTTGAGTTAAACCCAAATTCATTTCAAGAGGCGCTGTAACAAAATTACCGCCTCTAGATGAAATTACACGCCCAGCGACGACTCATTTCCCATCTTTCAGCATGAAATCCCACTACCGCCCGCGCCATGAGTTTAGCGGCTAGCGACTGACCTACAGTTAAGGCTGCTTTCTTGTTCATTTCATAACGCTGCATCATTCCTAACGTCTTATGCAGGCTCCAGTGTGAAACAGTATGATTAACCCTTTAACGACGAAGCGTATCTGTTTTATATAAGGACTCAGTGCGTACCGCGCTGTAAACACTCTCCACTTCGGTTATAAAAAACCAGTCTCTTAATGTTTTATAAGGCAAAAGTTGCTGTTTGTTCTGAGATCCGTACAAAACACATAAACGCAATGTGGGCACCACGTAGAATTTTTTAATGTTAAACCTGGTGGTACGTGAAGTTACCGCTAGGCTTTAAAAGGTTAAATACAGAAAATTTCAAACAAAAGTATATCTTACAAGCACAGTGGTAGACACACGTATCACCTGTTTTAACATTTTCAGAAGTCTCTGTGTATCTCTTACATTTCTTATAGCACACAACGACTATTTCCCTAACAGCTTTAACCTAATGGTCTTTGTAATGGAGGTTGCGTGTTTTCTGTGAGGTAGGTGCTGAATCCTTTTGTAGACGTGCATATTAATTTCAGGCTTCAGAGAGTTAAATTGTATTTTACAGTCGTTGCACGTCACGTTACACCGATATATACATATATATATATATATATATATATATATATAAGGCATATACGTTTCTGCGGGAAGTACCATGGCAATCTCTGAGTTCTGCCATCCGTTACGTACAAAGAAGATTAATCAGTCTGCGTTATAATCATGAAGTTTCACTCACTTTTATGGAATCCAAACGTTCAAGGTCGAGTTCACAACGGCAGGCCACGCGACACTCGGTTGCTCTGAATGAATCCACTCCGCAGCTTTCCATCCTCTTTCTTTACCATCCATTTTAATATTATCCTGATATCTCTACCTATCCTGTAAAGTGGATTCTTGCCGTCAAGTTTTCTGATTACAGTTTCTGATCATTCCTACACGTGCTACAAGCACTGCCCACTTCATATATCTTGACTTAATCACCGTGACGACATTTGGTGAAGCACGTGGATATACACCCATAAACTGCTGGAAGCCCAGGGAATAGTCAAACGTGTCCAGATGCGCCATCCCTTGTGCGTGGCAGTAAGTATTAACCTTTTAAAGCCTAGCGGTAACTTTACGTACCGCCAGGTTTAACATTAAAAAATTCTACGTGGTACCCACATTGCGTTTATGTGTTTTGTACGGATCTCAGAACAAACAGCAACTTTTGCCTTATAACACATTAAGAGACTGGTTTTTATAACCGAAGTGGAGAGTGTTTACTGCGCGGTAAGCACTGAGTCTTTAAATAAAACAGATACGCTTCGTCTTTAAAGGGTTAAAAAATTCTACGTGGTGCCCACATTGCGTTTATGCGTTTTGTACGGATCTCAGAACAAACAGCAACTTTTGCCTTATAAAACATTAAGAGACTGGTTTTTATAACCGAAGTGGAGAGTGTTTACAGCGCGGTACGCACTGAGTCCTTATATAAAACAGATACGCTTCGTCTTTAAAGGGTTAAAAAATTCTACGTGGTGCCCACATTGCGTTTATGTGTTTTGTACGGATCTCAGAACAAACAGCA
This sequence comes from Coptotermes formosanus, assembly GCA_013340265.1. Classification (NCBI taxonomy): domain Eukaryota; kingdom Metazoa; phylum Arthropoda; class Insecta; order Blattodea; family Rhinotermitidae; genus Coptotermes; species Coptotermes formosanus. The sequence continues at coordinate 9,967 of BLKM01000281.1, forward strand.
ACTTTTGCCTTATAAAACATTAAGAGACTGGTTTTTATAACCGAAGTGGAGAGTGTTTACTGCGCGGTAAGCACTGAGTCTTTATATAAAACAGATACGCTTCGTCTTTAAAGGGGTAAAAAGTGAGTTCTGCTGTTGGCAGGACTGAGTTTACCAGCTTTCGTGACTTTCGATCTTTCCGCAACACACCACAGCCCAAAGGACATCACTTAACCTTTTAAAGCCTAGCGGTAACTTTACGTACCACCAGGTTTAAGATTCATAAATTCTACGTGGTGTCCACATTGCGTTTATGTGTTTTGTACGGATCTCAGAACAAACAACAACTTTTGCCTTATAAAACATTAAGAGACTGGTTTTTGCAACCGATGTGGAGAGTGTTTACAGCGCGGTACGCACTGAGTCCTTATATAAAACAGATACGCGTCGTCTTTAAAGGGTTAAACGAAAGCAATTTATAAACATCCTTCAGAGTTCTAAACTAAACTTCACAACCCTACAAAACTGCGAACAAATTATTTCAGTGCTCAATTAAACACAAGGCAATGAAGAGGACGTATGGGGAATTAAGGCTACAGCTCCCATGCTGTCTTAACCTAAGCACTAGACAGCGAGTGATTACGTTCACGCCACAGCCGCCTTAACTCCGTGAATATAGTTCCAGACCTATGACTATTTTTTCCCCAAACGCACGCAATTTTTGAATCCTTCGTTCTGACTTAGCAGTCACGTTTCGCAGCCACACAACACAACTGACATATTGTTGATTCTACCACTACTACTGCTACTGCTACTACTACTGCTACTACTACTAATACTACTACTACCACCATTACCACCACTAATAATAATAATAATACGCACTTCAATTGGGCGTGGTGGTGGTGGTGGTGGCGGTGGCGGTGGTGTTGGCGGTGGCGGTGGCGGTGGCGGTGGTGGTGGTGG
>BLKM01000281.1:20855-33996 GCA_013340265.1 Coptotermes formosanus
GGCGTGAACTCTCCGCGGTCCGGGCCTGACCGGTCAGGCCCGGACCGCAGAGAGTTCACGCCGCCAGTACACAGTCAACAGCACATTCTCACTCAACTATAAAGTGCAACCTTAGTGTAACGATAACAAAAAGTTCTCCCTGAAGATGACCCAGCAGGGTCGAAACATGTAGGAGTGTGTCACGATTGATGATAAAACTCTCTTTGTGCATTTGTTGGTGATTAGTGTTTTAGTATGATCAATAGTTTAAAATGTGACTGCCACTTCCATCAAAACACAGCATCAATATTTAAACTCACCACATGATTAAAAGCAGACAAAAAGTCTCTGTATATCTGTATACTGTGACAATAGCAACAGCATAAAACCAAAAAATACGTGCTCCATACAGAATGCAAACAACTGTGAACTTGCACTGAGAACCCCCCACTTTTATTATAACAACACCGTAATTCTATTCTTATTAATTTTGTGTAGTTTTTAACTTTAGTATTTTAAGCATTCTAATAGGGGCGACGCAATACCTAGATTAGCGTGCTGGCCTTGTACTCCATTGTTCCAAATAACTCCCTGATGATGGCACCCCGGTGTCGAAACATGTAGCAGTTTTGTACTTACTCATGTATTTTATTAAATGCATAAGGTGGTTGAGGTATTAATCATAATTCCAAAAAAAATTGTTGACATTGTCAGATTAGGAAACGCAGTAATTAACGTAGAATAGCCGGCACTAATATAGTCCCACCAAGGTCACTGCCTATGAACGCAGTTTTGCCACGTCTGCGGCGGACTTTCGGGCTATAATCCAGCATTAAATCTGAAAGTTGGACTTTCACACAAACTACAACTGCAGCGTTACGTGTTAACTTTTTCAATGTTGTGTTCACTTAATTATTGGTAAACTGAACGGGAAGCTGCGCCTCAGAGGAAGAACTGGCAACAACGCAGGGCGGCGGGGAGGGATGATGTGAGTCAGCCTTTGGCCCTGAAAGGACTATTTTCGTGCCGGCAATTCTAACCACTTCTATCAGGTATTAACCCTTCAAAGACGAAACTTAATCTGCTTTATATAAAGACTCAGTGCGTACCGCGCAGTAAACACTTTCAACCTCGGTTATAAAAAACGAATGAGTTGCTGATTTTTACGGCAAAAGTTGCTGTTTGTTCTGAGATCCGTACAAAACACATGAACGCGATGTGAGCACTGTGGAGAATTACTGAATGTTGAACCTGGTGGTACGTAAAGTTACCGCTAGGCTTTAACCCTTTAAAGACGAAGCGTATCTGTTTTATATAAGGACTCAGTGCGTACCGCGCTGTAAACACTCTCCACTTCGGTTATAAAAACCAATCTCTTAATGTTTTATAAGGCAAAAGTTGCAGTTTGTTCTGAGATCCGTACAAAACACATAAACGCAATGTGGGCACCACGTAGAATTTTTTAATGTTAAACCTGGCGGTACGTAAAGTTACCGCTAGGCTTTAAAAGGTTAAAAGTTTAAGGCGCGCCTTTTGTTCATGCCGCCCACACGCACCCAAAACGAGTAAGTGATGAAGTCGGTAGCACTCCTTCGTATTTTGTAGGTCCTGCGTTCAAATCTAATCCCAGACGGCGTCTATCCTCCCTGAAGTTTTTCAGGTCTACGTCAGTTCCTGCAATGTCGAGGCAGTACCTGAAATTAAGCCATAAGAATTCTCAGCCCGACTCTTTCCAGTTCACTAATCACTTCACCATTGAACGCTCTTGTGAGGTGATGATGCAGATAAATAGGCCACAATAATTAAATAACCGGTGAGGCGCGGCACCAATGTGAACCCGCCTCGAGATGTTCATTGCTGTCACAGTTCATTTGTTTACATGACAAAGGATCGATAACACAACCAGCTCATGCGTCCCCCCACCCAGCCGTTATTAAACAACCCCTGTTAAGCCACCCCCACAGATTAAAATTGTCTTGTGGCTGCACTCACCCACACAGTATAGAGTGACGTCGCACCGGGGAGAAAAACAGGGACCTTAAGGTCATGTTCACGTATATTAACGCCGAAACGGATCGCAGTCTAAAACAATAAACACATAACCTTCAAAATACTTAAAAAATTTTCGTTGCAAAATCAATAGTCCCCGCCAGCGGCCTTAAAATATTAAAACGCACTGACAATATTACGTACCAGCAGATTTGAAATGTACGCCCTTCTGGGATGTTACGCAGCGTAGACTGGTAGTTAGCGACGTTTCGGGACAAGCTATGGGTCCCAACGTCAAGGATTCAGCTGCTTTCCCCTTAAAGATGATATCGATAGGTTGTCCCGAAACGTCGCTAACTACCAATCTACGCTGCGTAACATCCCAGAAGGGCGGTGATTTCAATCACACTGCGGCAGAACCCTGAAATCACGCATACCATCAGGTTTAACATTATAAAACTCTGCAATGTGCCAACAGCGTAATTCTCACAATAAGCAGCGGTTACTTACCTCAAGGGCATTAACCGGTTGGAGAGGCAGTTCCCTGTAAGGTAGGAACTGAATTTTCAGATATAATATGGACTGAAATTTGTGACTTAACCCTTTAAAGACGAAGCGTATCTGTTTTATATAAGGACTTAGTGCGGACCGCGCTGTAAACACTCTCCACTTCGGTTATAAAAACCAGTCTCTTAATGTTTTATAAGGCAGAAGTTGCTGTTTGTTCTGAGATCCGTACAAAACACATAAACGCAATGTGGGCACCACGTAGAATTTTTTAATGTTTAAACCTGGCGGTACGTAAAGTTACCGCTAGGCTTTAAAAGGTTAAATACCGTGCCCAGTACGTGCTGACACGGTCTGGGTCGTGGACAAGAAAGTCTGGAAACATCTCAGTTAGATGAGCTTCAGGTTTCTAAGGGTTAGGTGCAAGAGAGGAACAACGACTTGAAGCCCACCGATTCAGCTAAGGGACGTGTAAGTTACTGGCACACGCAGTCAAGAACAGAATGACGTTGTCTATGTGCAGTGTGTATAATATATGAGGCACTGTAGCGAGAGGATGCGCATGCGCAAGCAGAAATAATATTAACCAGAACTCAACCACTATTTCCTCTTTGTCGCTTCTCACTTTAAAACATTTTCTTATTAGGGCTGGAAGTAACTCCCGGTTTTCTAATAAATAACAAATTAATCTATCATATCTTGCGTCTGTCTAGCTGTCTGTAAAAAATCAAAATTGCTCCAGTAATTCTAAATATAGAACGGAGTCTGCCTGCTTGTTGCATCATACGGCAAACCGAACAAATAAATATATTGTAAGGCCCCAAACGCGTTGAAAAGAAAACAAAGCACAAATTTATTTATGGAAATAGCAGACACGTCTTTCGTCCGTTGTTGGCATCAGCTGTTCCTAACTTTCAAATGTTACAAGGCGCATTTCTTATTTATGGCATATTAAAAAGTCATATACACCACATACGTTCAAAACAGACCAGCCTGTCACTGTGTAAATATTCTACTGTTTCATTTAATCCGATAAACATGTTGTGTATTCCATAGCACTGACTGCAGGGATGGACGAGAATGGAGCCCACACGCAAAAAAAAAAAATATATACGACGATCTGTTCAAAATAAAAAGCATATATTTAATGTTGTACACATCCCGTGCAATAATCATACTGCGCACTCAGCGCAAAGCAACATCGCACACCTGTTCACAAAGGATACTTACAGCTCCACCAGGTGCCAACAGTCCGTACTAAAACCGGTTCCAGCGCGACGTTTAAATTTCGGGAATTTTTGGATAGCACTTTGTATTTAATATTAACTAACGGGACATATAATAATTACAGTGATATTGGTACAATATCTCGGTGCTTATCTCTTACAGATTTCGGCTGTTAACAGCCACCCTCAGGTAGAGTATAGAATAAATCTTTGTAGAGTGCACACCCCGTCAGTAATACCTGCATCAAGACCCTTTTGTATAGAAGATGACCATAGAGACATAGATGTTTTGATGCTATGAACACTAGCGTAATATCAATGATATGTTTTTTGTAGGTATCAACAATTTTAATCTCATGTTAATTATTATATGTTACATTACAATATTTTAGTGTAATTTATTGATATACTAATCACTGACTTACATTCCAACGGAGCAGTACACTGACGAGATGACATTCCAACACAATTACTCTGTGACAATTGTTCTCCCTGAGGATGGACGTTAAGAGCCGAAACATACGGGAGATACACAGAGACACTGTAATATCACTGTATTAAACGTGGAACTGTTTGATATTAAATACAGTCTACCCCGGTTATAACGACATCGGTTTATGCGAAACCAACGGAGTCTTTCTAAAATAAAGGAACCGACATACAATTATACAAACTGCGACAATTGCTACAATGATTTTTAAAGACAAGTGCGCATCGTTTTTATAGTATAATATATACTTACAAGGTAAACTTTTAACCAGTGTGATGTTATGGTGAAGGTGATAAAGTGCGCTAAATCCAAGAGGATGCAACTGGATTTTAAGTAAGTTTTTAAAAGAACAACGCAAATAACTGTGATATATATATATATATATATACATCTCTCAATATTTTACCCTGTGCAATTATACCGCACAGTCAGACATTGGTGTACCCATTCTCCTGACAGTGTGTGCGTGATATAGTGTTCAAACCTACAACGAAACATATGGATTTTATGTGAAGACCTAGGTATAATCCCTGATGAAGGCGTCGTGATTAGGCGCCGAAACATGTCGGGTATAGCAGTGTTGTGAAAAAGTGTTTTATATATATATATATATATATAAAAGTGCATTTGTTGGTATCTGGAATTATGCTCTTGTATTGCGTCAGTCAGTCTCTGGTACCAATTAACTCCGCACTGTTAACTATAACATAGCACTGCTCGGTTAGAGAAACACTCGTTTATAACGACACAAAATATTTAGTTCATTTCACGACGTTATAACCGAGTTCGACTGTATATACAAAATGCATAAAATTCGCAAACAAAACCTGTTATTGTTTACTCGTCCCTGCTTTATTTAATGACGCGGTTAGTCAGTAATATTACACGCCGCTGCGTCGACTGCTAGGGCGATCTGTGAATAATGATACGTTGCAGGACGCCAGAAGAAGTGGTCGTGACCTAATTGTGAAGCTTCATTCGTTATTGGCCTTGAAGGATTGAAAACAGTCCTTTGTGGGTCGAGATTAGAATCGGAAACCTCCCGAACAGAAATCACTGGCGTCACTGCTTAAAACAACTTGTTTCGTTCCTTTTCGTATTTGTATGCTGTACATTGATAGTTACACAGTTTCGCGTAAGATTACTGCACCCATCTTCAGTGCGGAATCGCTTAGACACTAAACATGGAGGCAGTAAACGCCCTCGAAACTTCAGTGCCTATTTAAAAATCTGTATGGCATAACAACTCAAAAAAAACTTCAATTTTCGGCTGGTTATGGAGCTTACAAAACCGCTAAAACACAGTTGTTTCAGTTTGCCATCCTCAATATTGCACTCTCTTGGCAATTACAGGTCCCGACAAAATCAGCAGAGTATAACAATGTACCTACACGTAACAAAACACTCTTAAAGGCACGGAATATCACATATTGAACACGGAAATGGTGCACGACATTCGATATTCCGTGACATTTACGAAATCCTGCGCACCAGAACCTTCCCACAGAAAGAAGGTGGACCAACTACATATTAGTGGCCCCGCAGACTTTGTAATATAGCTGAGATTCAACATTAAAATTCGTAAAATTCACAGTCTAAACAATACAATAAAGCCTCGTGTTTTAATATGGCTGCTGCCTCGTCAGTCTGTCGCTTAACTTCTTGTTGCTGTCCGATCCGCCATGCTGCTGTAGCATCGCGGGACAGCAAGTCACTTGTTTAGCTTCACGTCAGAACAATTGACAAACGCAAGCCGTCTCTTAAATATGGCGACTTAATAAACACAACAAGAGAATCCGAAATAAAATGAAAAGTTCATCCTCAAAATGTCACCACACGCAGCGAGCTTCACGTCCCATAAATTAAAAATCCCCTCTCAGAGCAAGAACGACACAGGGAGATTAAAACCGGAAGAATTTCTCCTTTCCACAAGGGAAATTTTATACTAATGTATTGGAATGGGAATTGTAGCTCAACATGGCGCCCAAAAGGAAGAAGCCGCAGTATATAACACTCTATCAACAAAATCCACACGAAATTTTAAAAAAGTATATTCTTAAACCAAATTAATATACGTTTTCTTACCCCAAAAAAATTCTATGTTATTTTACACTAGCATGAAATGAGTTAAAATTTCAACGGAAATTTTAAAAACAAACCGTAAAAAGTCCATAACCTCATTTGGCAATAAGAACAAAGACACGTTTGAATCAGTCACAATTCTGCCAACTGTAACAAACAGAAGTTGAGCAATTTTCCTTCTGCTACACAATAAAGACTAACACACACTTCACATATGTCACAAATAACTACTGTGTGCGCATAACCAACCCACACATTTTCCTTTCTGACGTACGTTACGTCATCTTACGGTGCACATTATTATAAACATCACGTGAATGAAGATGGCAAAAACGCTGACACATGTTTGTCGGATAGATTAGAATTGTAAAACATATTTGTTAATCGATTTATATTTGAAACATTTTCACTAATTTGAATTTAAAATATTTTCTTCCAACAATCACATCTTCGACAGAATTTTCTGTGTTTATATGCCTCTATATTTGCATCTCTCATCATGACCTCTCAGAGGTCGAAACATGCAAAAAGGAACATAAGTAACAAATGATTATTTAATAATGATTTGCAATTTGTTGGCTAAAATACGCTATAAGCAATTGAGGCCTTAAAAATGGAGAAATTGATATCTCTCTTCCAAGCCGTACGTTTACCTCCGTCTCTCTTTCTCTCGCAGTCCCTTCTGATTCTTTTCCTTCTTCCAACTCACCATCATTAGTTACCCCTTATCGGAGCAATGGTGCATTGGATTTCCCGGAGTGCGACAGGAACTGACGTAGTGTCAATTCCCGCCACACAGATAACCCTTAAAATGACCCGTTCCGTTATACCATAATCCTAGAAGTATAATACAAAAACACTGTTTTACTAACATCCATAAGGTGAATTTGAATATACTTAAGGGACGTTTGATTTAAACTCGTAACAATATGCACGGTATACAAAACATAAAATTTCTTCCGTGACGTTTAGCAGTTACCGGAAAAAAAGGAAGCTGCAATACCGATCGAAGAGTGGTTGCCCATACTTCCATTTGCTACGGTCCATCTGCTGTTTGTCGTAAAATAACTGCCAAAACTTTAAGAAGCTCCCCTATTTCCTGATGACTTACGGCTGCCACAGACCAAAGACCTATTTCGTTAGAAAGAACAGAGTTCCTTTACTGAAAAGGTCTATCACAAACGGTATATCATAGGCCCTACATACCCTATACATTATTATTATTATTATTATTATTATTATTTATTTATTTTGACTGCAAATGTGTTTGTACCCGGTGGCAGTGGTACTGCAATAACACACAACACACAAAATAACACACCGCACATAAGCAGAACACAGCACACAAAATTACAAAAACAATAAATGACACATACTGCACACAATAAATACAATTACTATACAAATACAATTACAAATACAATGCAAATACAATTAAAATTAACCTGAAGTTGATTAATTAATATTAATAAAACATTAAGCATATTATACAGTGATACATCTACATCAATAACATATCCTACATCTATATATCATACCAGTTGATTGAGGCAGTGCGCTACAAACCGGAAGGTTGCGGGTTCGATTCCCGATGGTGTCATTGGAATTTATCCTTTGCATAAGCCTGTCGGTCGCAATATGGCCCTGGGGTCGACTCAGCCTCTAACAGAAATGAGTACCAGGAATATTTCCTGCGGAGGTAAACGCGGCCGGTGCGTATGGCTGACAACCTTACCACCTTCAAGTCCCGACTGTCTAGAAATTTAGGAGCGTCAACCTCCTGGAACCCTCAGTGGCTGTCCAGGCCTGTGATGGGATTGCTTTCCGCCTTTACCCTATATATCAGACGTCTACATCAACCAAAATATACAAAAGCCTGTATAAACGTGTGAAATGTATCTGCAGTTCCTACATATGTTTTGGCTAAAGATTTGCCGTCTTCAGAGTGTTATTTACCAGAAGACTACAAGATCTATCCACATCCAAGTATAACAGACACATTTCATACGTGTCAGTGATCTCGTGCGTTTGTTGGTTCATTTAGACATATGTCTACCACCAGTACAACACGCGCCCCTCAGTACGCGGATGACAAGAATCTCAGGCTGTGTTCCTCCTTCAGGGTCAGAAAATAAGTTTCACATTCATACAAAACAGCAGGTAAGACTGTAAGTGTTTAATTCAGGGTCTTTAAAACTTCATGTGGGAGAAGCAAAGATGAACAGATTTTAAACTCACTGCAAGAACACCAACTTCGTCTTGGATGTGATGAGACCCATACCTGAAGACTGAACATTAAGAATGCGGTCTTTGGGATATGAAGCTGTGTAGTTCGGCACACAGACAACAATATTTCGGAGGAATAACAAATAAATAGCACTAATGAATCCACATCTTACAAACAATAAAAAGAAAGAAGGCTAACTGGATTGGTCACGTCTCGCGTAGTAATTGCCTTCTGAAGCACGTTATTGAAGGAAAGATATAAGGAAGGATACAAGTGACGGTAAGACGAAGACGAAGAAGAAGAAGGAGGAGGACGAGGAGGAGGAGGAGGAGAAGAAGAAGAAGGAGAAGAAGAAGGAGGAGGAGGAGAAGAAGGAGAAGGAGGAGAAGGAGGAGGAGAAGGAGGAGAAGGAGGAGAAGGAGGAGGAGAAGGAGAAGAAGAAGAAGAGAGCAGCTATTGGATGACTAAGGAAACGAGAGGATACTGAAAACTGAAAGAGGAAGCACTAGATCGCACTGTGTGGAGAACTCGCTTTGGAAGAGGCTGCGGACCTCTCGCAAGACAGACAACTGAATGAATGACAAATTAATGAACTGATGAACGAATCGCATAAATGCAACGGCCTCCTGATGGAACCAGCGACAGCTCGAGTCTTTTATCACTAGGTCAGCTATTTCTGGTGATGTTGATACCAACACATCCATCAAAATCGTCCATGAACTTACCCCATCCATCTACACGCACAACCCATCCTCATATTCCATATTTAGCAACACAACAGGAAAGGCCACCCTTACGATATAAAGCACAGAACCCCGCATTTGTAACGGCCCCGATTGAGTGCCATCACATGCACTAACGTTCTTCTTAAATCTGCGTAGCTACTACGTATTTTCAACGAGAAATTGCCCTGAAGTGTCTGTCTCCAGCACAAGTAAACTTAAGGGCCAGCCAGACGCTGGCTGCATTTGTTAACTGGGTCAAATAGACGCCCGCCTTCTCCTTGTTAGGGACTTTCTCAAGTTACTAAACCCACTAGAATATTCGCATATCACACTCAAGTGGCACAGCATAGAGAACTAATTTGTTTTGCTCAAGACAAAATATCTTTAAAGGGCTCCTAAAATAATATTTGTTTTAAGCTGTAATGCTATTTGTCTCAACAATAACAATGGAAGCATTCTTACCAACTTATAAAATAAATTACGTACCCAGAAACGAAAATGAGTAAATGTCGCGTAAGAAATTAATTTCCTATCCTAATATCACAGATTTGAGAAAATTAGGTAAATTTTTGTGTGAAGTAAAATGTAAGAAGGAAACAATAAAAAGTGTTCATGAAGAAAATTAAGAATTATTTTACACAAAGATTGATAAATTATAAAATATAATTTAAATTGTAAGGATCATATGGATTAATATAAGAGTTGTACTGTAGAAAACCCGGTGTCAGCGTTCAGAGGCATTGGACATATATGCTTCAGAATCAATACATAAATAATATCCAGGGACTTATTTCTATGCAGGCGGTATGTACAGCTACCATCACAGAAAGACAATGTGATAAAAAAACCGACAGTACTCGCGAGGGCTAAGACACACCGCGGTCTGTCTTATGTCACCCGTAATGTAAAACAAACGTAAAAACTTTGTATAAATGTGTGGCAGAAGCCGTCCTTCACCTGGGGACTTTCCCTTGGGAACGAGAGTGGGGTAAACGGGCGTCAGTTCTTACCTTGGATTCTGCGATGACAACTAGACAAGCCACCAGCAGCAGACTCCTCCACAACATGGCGGCGACACCTGCAGGTACAAACACACGCATATAGACCTCACTTCAATTGCACTGTTTCACATGAGGACATACATAAATGCTCAGTAATTACGAATATATAAAGGAGGCGGTAGTGAAATACATGCAAGTAGGATGATTTGGAAAGGCTGAAATAAACTTCAGTCAGTCCCACGCGTAGATGAGGATAATATTAAAATGGATCTTCAAGCAGTGGGATAGGGATGTACGGACTGGGTTGATCTGGCTCAGCACAGGGACGGGTAGCGGGCGCTTGTGAGTGCGGTAAGGAATATTCGGGTTTCAGAAAATCAGTGGAAATTTTTTGACTACCTGAACACCTGTCAGCTTCTCAGGAAGGACTGTCCCATGCAGTGTTAAAATCTGAGCCAATATAGCTGGTACAGTCGCCGAGATTCGAAATGCGTACATCCACAATACAAGTCCAGAATGTTACCGCCACAATAACCTACTGAGGCACATACACACACGTCCATATATTCTTTGTTTCATGGTCTGTTTTATTCCTTCTAGATAATGAAGGTGTATGTAAATACACCACATCGATTGTTCGCACTTCTCTTTCATTCAATAGCACGTTACAGGTTTTCGAACAGTTTTATTCAAACTCTTTCTTCCGTGGAATCCTTCTACAGATTGATATATTTCATAGGACCTCACCCCTGTTTTTTGAGTTAGCAACAAAGGAAAAGTGAAAAAAATATCGGCTGTAGGCTCTTTTTTTTTTGCTTGCAGGCAAATAAAATAATAATAAATTTCACTGCCAGTTCAATCAATCAATCAACAGTACGAATGATGGTGTGTTAATTTCTCACTGTGAAGGAAGAGGCTGTTTTGATGAACGCGTCAGTTTGCAATCCGGTATAACGGGCGACAGGTGCAATCTGAGATCTGCCTCAGCGTCCAGCTTGTTTCTTTATTCAGTTTTTGTCATAATGCGTCGCCAAAATCCAGACTCACACAGGTAAGTGGCTGCAAACAGCAGCAGTTTTATAATGTTCTGAAGTTATACACCTGTTCCTTTCCTAAATATTCCCTCTCAGAATTTAATACATAGTCGAACTCGGTTATAACGTCATTAAAGGGACTGAATATTTTGTGTCGTTATAAACGAGTGTCGTTATAACCGAGGAGTATCATGTTACGGTTAACAGTGAGGAATTAATTGGTACCACAGAATATCTGATGCTATAGACGAGGTGTTGTATAAACCGATGTCGTTATAACCGGGTTGGACTTTACTTATTTTTAAATATTACTTCATCCATAGTTTAATGTTATTATGTAAGTAAATCGACACGACAACGTACAAAGTGTCCAAACTTTTATCAGCGTTTTGCGGATCGCCCTGGTATGCCTTGCCGGGAAACGCTGCGGTTCCCTGGAAGGCAATTTGAAAAACACTGCTATAGAATATTAATACAGTTGTCTTTTACACAGTCCTAAGTTCAAGAAATACCACACTCTCACTAATGCCACAGAAAACAGGCGGTTCTCAGAAACCCAGTCTTTACGGTAGCTACAGCTGCATTATCTAGTACAGAACACGTCCGTAACAGCTCGCCAGATTAACACAGACCACAATTTTACATGCCTTTTGGTTTCCTTTTAATATTATCTCCAATTCATGTGTATATCTATGAAACTGTCTGTCTTTCAGTTTCCAAAGCAGAACTGCGCAAGCATTTCTCATCGTTCCCATTCCTGCTACATGCCACGCCTATCATGTCCCATTTCTGCTACATGCCCTATCATTTCCCATTCCTGATACGTGCCCCGCGTATCATCCTTCTTAATTTGACGATCCTAATAACACTAGTGCCTTATTGTACGATTTTCTCCATCCTTGTGTCCTTTCCTTTCGCTTATGTCCAAACTTTGTCTCAGTCTCCTCTTCACATAACCTCCGGCTACGCGTAACAAGGTCCATAACAGTTAATAATGCCCGCAATTTAGTTTGAAGTGTTACGAACACTGCACTCATTTGCGTCCAATTACGCATACATCTTAGCCGCAGCCTACGTTCCGATTACACACAATACGCTCCTGTTGGAGAAGTTGCCTACCATCACGGCGATGCCTCACCACATTATTACAACGCCCTCATAATCCTTTCGTTGCTGTTACAAACAGCCCATGATGGATGACCTTCTGACCCTCATAAATACATCCTGACCACAGGCAGTCGCGTGATCCTCCGTCCATCCCCCATTATTCTTCGTATAGACTCTTCCTCTTCTTCATATTTCTCCTGTCTTTCCCGCTTCATTTCTTTCATTGCCCCTTACCTCACAGAAAAAGTTGGCTCACGTAGTAACGCTTCTGTGTATTCCGCAGCTGCCCAGCTCGAATCCCAGCTGCAACATCGATATTCTGGGAAAATTTTTCCGCAGTTTTCGTCAACCCCTCCAAACAAATATGAGGCCACCTTCGCTTCCTGCGACCTCCTTCCCAATTAACCTTTTAAAGCCTAGCGGTAATTTTACGTACTACCAGGTTTAACATTAAAAAATTCTACGTGGTGCCCACATTGCGTTTATGTGTTTTGTACGGATCTCAGAACAAACAGCAACTTTTGCCTTATAAAATATTAAGAGACTGGTTTTTATAACCGAAGTGGAGAGTGTTTACAGCGCGGTACGCACTGAGTCCTTATATAAAACAGATACGATTCGTCTTTAAAGGGTTAAACAAAAAGTGTGAATGATTTCACACATTTGCCAGGTATTTATTGTTGAGTCCATTGCGGTGTTGCGTAGCACGATGCAGTGACTGGCTGTGGGTTGGACGACCTGTTTATCGTTGTTCGATTCCCGGTAAGGGTCGCC
>BLKM01000283.1:0-12747 GCA_013340265.1 Coptotermes formosanus
TCAATATACCTCTGACTGGGCATGAACAAACATACAGATGTCACGCAGTATCCCTTCGCAAAGCCACTTTTACCTCACAATCTGCACGTGCCTTTGTGCTTCCCATACTTCACCGCCTCCCTCCAGCTCAATGTCCTCTTCATACTGACGTCCCTTACAATTTCTTGACGTTCTAACGTCGGCCTCGACGTAATCGAAGCTAATTTTGTGAATTCCGTGTTTTACTTGCTGTAAGAACGCATCCATTTCTGAAATGGCAATGTACCCCTTCTTTCTTGCAACTCCATGTTTAGTTGTTCTAAAACTCATTTATATCTGACACGGCAACTTGCGTCCTGTTTCTTGCAATTCTGTTTTATGCTGTGAAACGGTATTAAGGGATTCAGGCCTTAATTTTCTTGTATCTTTTATTTAAACCTTTGGAAAATGGAAAAACAATTTGCTTTTAATCTTATAATTCTACAACATTGATCATGTTCAAAATAATACTAGGTAGGAATCTAAAGAATGCAGTGCAAAGAGCTGTGATGCCAAACTGTACTTCGTACCCTCCAAGATGTTGTCTCCCTTAAGGCAGCCGTGAACATCGAAACATGTTGCCGTATAACAAAGCATAATTGCGAGGTCACTCTGTGGACCTGCCTGGCGCTATCATTATTTATTGTGACAGACTTTGTCTGACCGGTGTTCCCGTGTTATGTGAAAGAGCATTGCTCTGGTTGAAAGTTCCAAGACTTCACCCGCTCATCCTTCTTATAGAATAGTATTGGGATGAAGATGAATGTGGAACATTGGTGGAATGTTACAGTTAAAGATCGGAAATACTTAGAGAGAAAAACTGTCCCACATACATTTTGCCCAGCACAAAACTTACACGGATCGAACTCGGGCCTCCGCAGTGAGAGGCCAACCACTAACCACCGAAACCACGGCACCCTCTTTGAAGGCCTGAAATGCGTGTGAATAATGTATGAAAATTTAATTCCTACCACACAGTGAGCATCCAGTCTTCATTCTAGTACCAATAACTTAGGTTCGTCAGGGCAATGCATAAACACAACTTCTGCGGTAATCTGTGGCATTTTTTTTAAAAGAACTCCTCTGTGTCTTTCAGGGCTTAGATTTTTTGTCCCACTGCATCGTTGGTATTGCTTTTCTCCCAACTGCTGGCTACTATTGTTTTGTTTTGTTTCTTTAGTGTCTCGTCCTTATGTATTTGTAATGTTCTGTGTTTTATTTCTGCCGTTGAGCTGCCTTTATAATTGGCATTCGTGCTGTTAAGCCTGCAAGTTAATAAGTACCAATTGGATCTCTGAGAATATTGCGGACTGCATGCGTGTACACGCAGTGCCGATCGCAGTGGCCCGCGCGGTCTCAGGCGTTGGTCTGCGGCCGTTCGCTTGCTGGGATCTTGGGTACGAATCCCATCGGCGGCATGGTTGTTTTTCTTTTGTGAGTGTTGAGTGTTGTCAGGTAGAGGTTTCTGCGTCGGGCTGATCACTCGTCCAGAGGAGTCCTACCGAGTGTGGTGTGTAACTGAGTATGATCATGAAGCATCGAAAAAAGGGGAGGTCAGACTCCACCCAGAGATGTAGTATCATTGGAAGAAGAAGAAGAAGAAGAAGAAGAAGAAGAGCATATATTGTGTGAGAAAAATGCTGCAACTTTATATTAATTCGTGTGGTGAATACCGTTACCAGACGCTTTTAAAAGGTTATACGTTTAATTGAATGAAAGCTGTAGCAAAACTATGGCACCTTCATATTGTGCATACCGATGCGAGACAGGTTGTAACAGCGTGAAGTGAGACAACAGTGTTCGCAACCAGCAGACTGTATTATAAACTTCGCAACCAGCAGACTGTATTATAAACTTCGCAACCAGTAGACTGTATTATAAACTAAGTCTAGATCTAAAGCTGAAGTACAAAGGTATCTTAACTCGGAAAGGAAAAAGAACATTACTCCCCATTACCAAGGGTCAACAGTTGTACTTCAGCTTTAGATCTAGACTTAGTTTCACCAGTCTTATATTATGCACAGCACGTTACACCCTACCTGTATTTAACAACCTGGACACTGACTTGAACATATAAACGCCTTGTGACATCTCAAAGGCTCTGTCCATCCACTCATAGCCAAGTCCTTGTACACAGGCCTGATGAGGGTCCGTTCGGACCGAAACATGTAGCCTACTTTACAGTAAGTTTATAATACAGTCTGCTGGTTGCGAAGTTTATAATACAGTCTGCTGGTTGCGAAGTTTATAATACAGTCTGCTGGTTGCGAAGACCGTTGTCTCATTTCACGCTGTTAAAACTATGGCGGTAAGCACAGAAGGAACCTACCGAATATGGTGACGCAAATTATTGCTCTGATCTGTGAATTCTCCACAACTTTAGCGTGCAGTAACCCTCAGTCGTAACAGACCTCCGTGGCTGCTTATATAATGGAGTTTCATTGGCAGTCCTGGCCTGCCGATCACCTGCATTCAACATTACGATAAATCGAACCTTACTCGGGGTGGTCGGCAACAGAGACGAGATCTGTAACAAACGCCTCTGTTTTTCGCGTTTGGGTGTGGGACAAAGAAAAATAAAGGTGAAGCAGTCCCATTAGAGGCCTCGACAGGCCTTGAGGGTTCCACAAGCTTGAGGATCCGAGATTATTAGGCAATCGGCACATGAAAGTGGTAAGGTTGTCAGCCCTGTACACCGGCCGCCTTTACCCCTAAGAAATATTCCTGGTGCTCAGTTCTGTTAGAGGCTGAGTCGACCCCAGGGCCATAGTGCGGCCGAAAGGATTATGTCAATGAAAAATTCCGATGACACCGTCGGGAATCGAACCCGTGACCTCCCGGCTTATAGGACAGTGTCTCAAACAACTGCGCCATCGCGTGAGGGTGTGAGAGTGGTTATTAGCAGTCTGTGGTTTATATTAGGGTAAGCCAGTATCGGAGACTATGTAGAGTCTATCGTAAAGGGTGAACGGAAGGTATGTGAAAGGAGGCGTCTGTAATCGGGTCGGGCAGTATTCCGCCGCGTTGCCTGGAAATTGCAAGAAAACCAAGAAGCACTTCTGATTGGCTGATCGATGCTGTGACTGAGAGTCGAAGCAGGTGTCTTAATAACAGGTCTGCAACTTCAGCGACGTAATCGCGGTTCGTTTATGCAAATCGAAAGCCAATTTATATTTGCGGTAAATGTTGAAGTCGAGTCTTACCAGACGGAGACGCCCTCGTTTTGCGAATTTTGCCTGCAGTAATAGGATTAACAAACGAGCCTCCGAGGCCGTATTATTTGATTATCCAATCACGTGGCTTGTCAGCACTAATGGCACGCCCTCCCAAGTTCAGTATGCAGCACTAACAACGCAGGACAGCACTGACGCTTTACTCCGTCGATCTTCATAACTTTCACGCGTTCACTGGCGGGGAAGTGCAGACACGAAAAGTGCTATTAAAAATTCACATTAAATTAATTCTTCTGTGTTTCTTTTTATGTTCAAGTCTTTTGAGATGTCAGGTTTCTGACTTTTTACGCTGAGTTCAGAACCAAAAAGGCGTTCTTAGAATTTTGAAGACAGTCTTACTCAATTTTCTGAGACTGAAAACTATGGTCATGTCTGGTGTAGGAATTTCCGCTCGTATCTAACTAACTAACTAACTAACTAACTAACTAACTAACTAACTAACTAACTCCATGGAGCAGAGGCCTTCTTGAGAAGCTAACAGTTTCTCTGCTAGTCAAGAAATTCCCCGCATTTTATGGAACCCGAAGGTTCATTACCGCATTCACAAGAGCCCGCCACCTGTCCCTATCCTGAGCCAGCTCAATCCAGTTCATGTCCTCCCATCCCACTTCCCGAATATCCATCTTAATATTATCCTCCCATCTACGCCTGGGTCTCCCAAGTGGTCGCCTTCCCTCGGGTCTCCCCACCAAAATCCGGTATGCACCTCTCTCCTCCCCCATACGTGCCACATGCCCCGCCCATCTCAGTCTTCTCGATTTGATTACCCGAATAATATTTGGTGATGAGTACAGGTCATTAAGTTCCTCGTTATGTAGTCTTCTCCACTCCCCTGTCGCCTCGTCCCTCTTAGGCCCAAATATCCTCCTCAGCACCCTATTCTCGAACACCCTCAGTCTTTGTTCCTCCCTCAGTGTGAGAGACCAAGTTTCGCATCCATACAGAACAACAGGTAAAATTATAGTTCTGTATACCCTAATCTTTGTGTTTTTGGATAGCAACCTGGAAGACAAAAGATTCTGCACCGAATGATAGCAAGCATTCCCCGACTTCAATCTGCTCTTAATTTCTTCATGAATGGAGTTTCGATTCGTTAGGGTTGCTCCCAAATATTTGAATTCTTCCACCCTTTCAAAGGATTTATTATCTATATTTATGTTGCGATTGTGTCCTGCATTCTGATTTCGAGACATGACCATGTACTTAGTTTTCTCAGCATTTACTTCTAGACCAATCTCCTTACTAACAATAATTAAATCTTCTGCATTTTTCTTTATGCTATGTACGCTTCCGCCCAATATATTAGCATCATCAGCATAAACCAGAAGCTGATGTGTACCATTCAATTTCAAGCCCTCCTGGTTTGCCTGAACCCTCCTAATGGCATATTCTAAAGCAAAGTTGAAAAGCAATGGCGACAGAGCATCTCCTTTTTTCAAGCCATTCTTAATAGGGAACGTGTCAGACAGATGTTTGCCTACCCGAACTCTGCTATATGTTTCACTTAGGCACATTTTTATTAACCTTACTAGTTTCATGGGCATACCGAACTCAATGAGAATATTATACAAGACCTCCCTCCTAACTGAATCATAGGCTTTCTTGAAGTCTATAAATAGCTGATGCACTGCCTCATTGTATTCCCATTTTTTCTCAAGTATTTGACGAATGCTGAATATATGATCAGTGGTTGACCTGTTACGTCGAAATCCACACTGATGATCCCCAATAATTTCCTCTGCATATGGAGTTAACCTTGACAAGAGGATGTTGGATAGAATTTTGTACGTAGTCGACAAAAGTGATATGCCTCGATAATTACTACAATCTGTTTTATCACCCTTCTTATAAATAGGCACAATGACCGACTCCTTCCATTCCTCAGGCAATTCCTCCTTATTCCAAATAGAAATAATAAGTTTATGGATTTCAGACCGAATAATCCTACCCCCTGCTTTAATCAATTCTGCTGGAATCTGATCAATACCTGGTGATTTGTGGCTTTTTAGTTTTCCAATAGCCATCTCAACCTCAAAGGCACTGGGCTCAGGCACTAGTGGCTCTGCTGTGTGTACTTCAATCTGCCTAACATCGTTAACCCCGTGTATATTCAACAGCTGGGAGAAATGATTCCTCCACCTAGCCAAAATACTGTGGGAGTCTGCAACCAGGTCACCCTTCTCATCCTTTACTACATTACTTCTAGGCTGGTACCCCCTCTTAAACTCATTGATACCCCTATACAAGTCTCTTATATCCTTCTTCTTACTGTTTGTTTCAATTTCATTAATTTTATCTTTCAGATATTCCTTCTTTTTGTGCCTGAAATGTCTACTAGCTTCACGTCTTACGTTGTGCAGATTATCTCCATTATTTTGGTTTGGATTCTGTAACCACTGAATTTTAGCCTGCTTCCTTTTATCTAAAAATTCTGCACATTCTGCATCAAACCATGGTTTATGCTGCTTCCGTTCGTGTAGACCTAGACTCTCTTGAGCCGAGATTTTGATATTCTCTTTAATGTTTTCCCAAGCCCTATTCATGTCCTCACTAACATTTCCGCTCGTATATTCCTAATAAATAAAGCTTTAGCATTTGGTCCTACAAGATACAGTGGTAACTAAATGCACCACCTAGTGTACACTAATAAACACTACATTATGCACATCATGCAACGTGCTTTTGTGTTTTGTGTTTCTCCCAGAATGAATACCTACAAGCAAAATGCATGTTGGAACTTCAAAGGAAAGGCTGTAGAAACCATATTTCTAACTACAGTTTCCACAACTAACATTTCCATTGATCTGCTCTTATACAGTAAGCCCTTAAGGGACACTTTGACATCACGATTTCACTGCATATGGACTTTGTGAACTCGGAAAGTTCTGAAAAGACAGCATGATTTGAATTTAATTTCACCTCGTCCAGTGAAGGCGCACTGAAACTTCGTTAGAGTGAACATGGTTTGCTTCATACAGTGTCAGTGTCTCTCATACCTGCCATCTGGTTGTGCCGTCGTATGTAACATATTTTAATTTCGTTCTCATAGGAACTAACTAAAAAACCCCCCAGAAAAATTCTACTTGGACTGTGTATCTAGTTGTATATACAGAGTGGCGCAGAAGTCACCTGTCACAAGAGGCAACATGTTAAACATCGAGTGCAAGTGACTTTTGAGGCACTCTGTATAGTAAATTATATTTGCGACCGAATATTACTCACACCCAAATTAGTATGCTTTCAATAGTGTTCTAGGTGAGTGACGTCACAGTCGGGCTTCGATGGTTAGATCTGAGTGTGGTTCCATAGTGACGTCACAACCCCGTTATCAGTGCAGTAACGCCCGAATTTAAGCGATTACTGGGTCACCACTGTTGCGATAGAGGTTGGTTAGTGTGTGACGTCATAACACCAGCTTCGAGGGTCAAAATAGAGCTTGGTATGAGAGTGACGGCACGATCTGACAAAATTTAAATCTTTATATATTATATATTGTGTAATATATTGCATATTGTGTAATATATGTTATATAATTATGTAATAATTATGCTAAAATATTATATATTTTATGGATCGAGAAACAGAGGACGAAATGTCGAGGATCAGTGTGAGAATGTTCTGTCACACGTACATATGGCAGGCTGATTTCTAATACTGCTACACTAGGCTTCAAGTAGTTCACTGAAGACTTAAAGTGTTTCCTTATCTAATGTGTTCCATGTCCGTGCACTATATTATACAAAAAAAAACTTTAAACACCAACGAATGCACAAAGAGATTTTTCGTCAATTATAACACACTCCTACATGTTTCGACCCTGCTGGGTCATCTTCAGGGAGGAACCTTCCGTTTTCGTTACACTAGGTTGCACTATAGAGTTAAGCGAGAATGTGCTGTTGACTGTGTACTGCGCCGTTTATGGAGGCGTGAACTCTTTGTAGTCTCGGCTAGTGTAACGACAACGGAAGGTTTCTCCCTGAAGATGACCCAGCAGGGTCGAAACGTGTAGAAGTGTGTTATAATTGACGAAAAAACTGTTTGTGCATTCGTTGGTGTTTAAAGTTTTTTTGTTCCCTTATCTATTTACTACCATTTTAGTAAAATTTAAGAAGACTTGCCGGACACTCTGTATATATTGACATTTTATAATACACGCACACATTAAAGTTACCGTTCACACGTATGCTTAGTGTTTGTGGTTCTCAGCACCGAGCCATTGGATGTCACAAAGCGGCCTCTTCTCTCCTGAACGCTCAATAGATAGCTGAAGCAGCGAGATGCTGTTTTTCACCCCACAAACCCCCGTCAATATGTGATAACGTACGTGATACCTTTAGAGTTACTGCCTTTAACTGCAGTGACCTGCCCCCCTGTGCACTGAGGGTACCAATTCTTCTCACATAAAGACTGCAGAACGGCTGCACTTTGCGTGTAATTTGTCAGGTTCTCTAAAGCGACCCTCTACTTTAATTTTAGCGTGCGTTTTGTCCGTTCAGCTGTTTATAATGCAAAATGACAGCTCTTTACTGTCACGGTTCCCTAATACACGTGCGTTGCATAACACGGCCCGCAGCTTACAGTTTAAATGAGCGCGGAACAAGACTTTATGAAATGTGTTCGTGGTGTAACAGTGCTGCCGCTTTCGCCCCCTTTTTGTTTAATTATTTCGAAGACCGTAAGAATTGCGGAAAAGGCCGTAGGCATAACGTGCATGTTTCATTTTTCTGAACGATGCTTGTCCAAATGGTACTGTACATTGCTCTAGGCAGTGCCGCGGCCCAGAGCGTTAGACGACAGCCTATCATCGCAAAGGTCCCTTTTCGCTCCGAGATCAGTCCGCGTAGGATGTTATAGTCGACAAAGCTGCACTGGGACAGGTTTATGTCTGCACAATTCCGTTTCCTCCTGTCATTGTCTTTGTACTAATGCTGCACAGTTATTGACTTGTCTATCGCAGACGCTGTGTGATATCAGCAACTGGCAGCGTACTTAATTGATACAAATTACCTTTTCTGCGGTGCTGATTTAGGAAGTTAGTCACAGCCTATTGTTTTGCTCCGATTTTAAACAGAAATGAGAAAAAGTGATGAACTTTAATTCAAATCCCCAGTAAAATCTTTCGTGAAAATCCGTTCAACAGTTTTAGCTTTGTTGTTAGCGGATAAACAGGGAGTCGAACACGGCGAATCTAATAAGAATGCGTTTTGTAATTTTTAGTTGATTTCAAAACATGGCGCTTTATTATGCTGTGTTTGTTAATATAATGCCTAAAATGAAAGCGTAATCGGGAAGTCCTTTCTATTTCGTACCGTTACATAGGCAAATAAGACTAATAAACACAACGGAGCAGGGTCCTTGCTGTGTGGCTGGCAGGTGCCTAGGCAGTAAAGAAGCGATCAGTACCTTGCGGAACTCACGTGATCGCTACCGGGTTTGGAAGGGCATACCTCTCGACTTTTTTTTTTAGTGGTGAAGGGCCCCGCAGCAGACGCTACGGACGCACTGCAGCCATGAGGCTTATTGTGCAACCCTATGATGAAGATGAAGATGATGATTATTTTTTGTCCTTTTCCTAGTAATGGAGCAGCCGTGGAATGAAATTGATAGGGGAAAACCGAAGAACTCGGAGAAAAACCTGTCCCAGTGCCACTTTGTCCACCACAAATCCCACGTGGACTGAACCGGGATCGAACCCGGGCCTCCGCGGTGGGAGGCCGGCGGCTAACCGCCTGAGCGATGGCACGCCCCTAACTCTAGACCTTACCCTGAGCCAGATGAATCTAGTGCACAGTACAACACTCTATAGGATGCAGATTCTTTTCAATATTATCCTTCCCCGTCTGTCTATGTTCTTACAATATATCTTTCCGTCAGTATTTCTACCAATGTTTTGTATGGAAATTGAACTTCCTCATGCATGCTGCATGTTCCGCCCCTCTTATCCTCCTTGATGCAATAGTGCTAACGACACTCGGTGAAGAGTACAAAACATGACGCTCCCTACTCTACAGTTTTCTCCGTCCCCCTGCCCCTTTCTTCCTCTTCGATGTGAAAGTAATTTTTCTTTCGTGGAAGCCATATGTGGGTGTCAGTAATAGCTCCACTCATTCTTAACCTTGACTTTAGATTCAGGCAAGTGGTCAGCTTCTCTGCTGGCGGCTTTACAGCTGGGAGAGTGCGCCGGTATCCAAAGAATAAACAGCTGCATGGACGCTGAAACAGGTCTGAAAGCGGAGAACATAAAATAAAAAATGCGACAGCTGCCTGGAGTCGAATCCACGACTTCTATGTAATCCAACCCACATTTACCGACTGCCCCATTCCGGTTTGCCATTTCCTGTCTATTAGTGTCACATGTCCCATCTCTGTTAATACGTTTAGTCGTTCACAACAAAGGAAAAAGACGTTGCGTTTCTAAGCATTTGAGATGAAACACGTCAGGTTCTCTGACCTGTCAGGTCGGCTTCAAACTCCATACCTCACATCGGATGTTCGCGATGTCTTGAAGCAGTTTCTGATGGCTGGATTCATCTTCATCAAAGCCTCTCCCTTCTTCAATCTGCTACCGAGCTACAGAGATGTTCAGCGGAGCGTACTGGAACTGACGTATTGTTGGTGGCCATAGAAGGGGACTTCCCCTCCGATGCCTGCGGCTTTTGCGGAGTTCGCACGGACTGGGGAGAAAAACATATTCTGTCACTGAAGGTAGCCAGTGTCTACTGTGTCCTCTCTGGCAGTGCTACTGTTCTGCTTTCCTTGTGTATGGACTCTGCTTTTCGTTGGTCTCTTCCTATTCACAAGATTCCTGCACGTCTTGCATATGGACACTGGTAAAGTTAAAGCAATAGTATTACAGGCCTGGACAGGCTCTTAGAGTTCCAGGAGATTTCTAGACAATCGGCACATGAAGGTGGTAAGGTTGTCAGCCCTACGCAACGGCCGCCTTTACCCTCCACGAAATATTCCTGGTACTCATTTCTGTTAGAGGATGAGTCGACTCCAGCCGGAAGGATTATGTCAATGAAGAATTCCAATCTACACCATCGGGAATCGAACCCGCGACCTTCCGGTTTGTAGCGCAGTGCCTCAACCAACTGCACCACCGCGGCCCCTGTATTGACACCGGGAGGAATGATTTTCGAGGATTATAATAAGACTAGAATCAAACCCCTTTCTATTTGCAACGGAAAATACCGCATTTGTGAAAATAGTCATTAATTTGGAACATGGGGTTTCTTAGGAAAGCAATCTGTGTGTCGTGTATGAAAAATTTGTTAAAATACCAGACCGCAATATAGTAATACTAACAACACGAGACAGCAATTGTCAAGCCAATCAAAGGCTTCTGAATTGTTATGATTTCTACCGAGTACTCAAGTTAATTACCTGAGAAACTTTTTGAAAGAGAATTTTGAAAACTCCAAAGAAATATTTTGTTAAATGTGGCAGGACGATCTATATTGATAAAGGATATTGTCCGAGCTTTACTGTAAATATACACGCCTGATTTGTGACACCTGTACCTGATATCGAACCACATCCGTGGTCCAAACACGGCTATAACATCACTCAGAAACGAAGCTCCATCGTAACTATACAAGCCGGTTACTGTGACGTCATCGGTTTGTCGATTTCTCGGAAATTGAGCGTCTCAATACTCCACAAGCGTTAAACTTAGAGTGCCAACACGTAACACTATAACGTTGAATCAACTGATGTGGATGTATCCAATCATCAATATCTTTCCGCTAAATGATATGTTCGATCGATTAACACGCCTACTTTGTAGGCAACAGGTGAAGGTTCAATGCCAGGAAACCAGCTGTGACTGGAGGTATTTCGTGGTATTACTCAGTACTTCCGAAAATGTCAGAGTGCTAGTGATATAGTCGCAGTCTGTGATACTTTTTTTTCCAATGGCGCAACAGCCCCCAGTGGGCCAGGGCCTCCTCACTGTCGAGGCTTCACGATCACACTCAGACACAACACACTCGTGTAGGACTTCTCTGGACGAGTGATCGGCCAGACGCAGAGACCTCTACCTGAAAACAGACAACACTCAAAAAAAGACAGACACCCATGCCTCCGGCGGGAGTCGAACCCGCAGTCTCAGCAAGCGAACGGCCGCCGACCCACCGCTTAGCGTGGCCACTGCGATCGGCAGTCTACGCTACTGACGGGTGTGAACACCGTGATGCTACTGACACAGTTGCAATCTGTGCTACTGACAGCAGCAGATAAACCACAAATGGAGCGTACCATTTGCATTGAAAATGAAACAACTGCGGTGCTGTGTACAAATACGAGTATTCTGTGTAATTAGAGAGCAGAATTTCGTGAAGTATTCTTTGCGAGCACAGTGGGTGGTTTTCAGTTGTGTGCTTCTGCACTGCTTGTGCAGTACGTGCAGCTTACTGCCGCCCCATGCGTGATTATCTTCCTAAAGCAACAATCGCTAACTAACTAACTAACTACAAGGAGCAGAGGCCTTCTTGAGAAGCTAACAGTTTCTCAGCTAGTCAAGAAATTCCCCGCATTTTATGGAACCCGGTTGTTCATTACCGCATTCACAGGAGCCCGCCACCTGTCCCTATCCTGAGCCAGCTCAATCCAGTGCATGACTCCAACCCACTTCTTGAAGATCCATTTTAATATTATCCTACCATCTACGCCTGGGTCTGCCAAGTGGTCGCCTTCCCTCAGGTCTCCCTACCAAAATCCTGTATGCACCGCTCTTTCCCCCATACGTGCTACATGCCCCGCCCATCTCATTCTTCTCGATTTGATTACCCGAATAATATTTGGTGATGAGTACAGGTCATTAAGTTCCTCGTTATGTAGTCTTATTCACTCCCCTGTCGCCTCGTCCCTCTTAGGCCCAATATCCTCCTCAGCACCCTATTCTCGAACACCCTCAGTCTTTGTTCCGTTCTCAGTGTGACAGACCAAGTTTCGCACCCATACAAAACAGCAGATAAAATTATAATTCTGTATACCGAAATCTTTGTGTTTTTGGATAGCAACTTGGAAGACAAAAGATTCTGAACCAAATAATAGCAAGCAATCCCCGACTTCAATCTGCTCTTAATTTGCTATTCGACTGTAATTGCAATTTCGTTTGTAGATTTACATGTTTATGTTGGCAGCGCACGAAGTTAAGTGTTGTGGTGAGGGTTTTGCTTTTAACGCAGTGCCGGACGCAGTAACTTGCACACTAACGAAGGAAAGTCCAGTAAAGTGTTTGTGATGCTGTTATGCACTCTGCTTGGGTAACCACGAACTAAGTTGCTAATATCTGCTAGAAGACGACCATGAAGATGTTGATGATAATAATATCAACAGTCTGACAGTAACAAAAAGACAACAACAAAATATACTTATGACAGTAACAAAAAGACGAGAACAAAACATTCTTATGACAGTAACAAAAAGACGAGAACGAAACATTCTTATGACAGTAACAAAAAGACAACAACAAAACATACTTATGACAGTA
>BLKM01000283.1:17717-53248 GCA_013340265.1 Coptotermes formosanus
GGTTTGTTTCAGGTATATAAGTGTGAATACCCTGCATAAAGGGGATGATGTAGTAGTAGTAGTAGTAGTAGTAGTAGTAGTAGTAGTAGTAATAATAATAATAATAATAAACTTGTATCTGTATTATACGAGGATGTTGGAGTGGATTCACCTGGCTTGGAATAGACAGCAGATGCGAACTGGTGTAAACACGGTAAGGAATGTTTGCATCCCTTAAAAGGCGAGCCGTTTTTTTCCGGCCGAGGAATTATCAGCTCCTCAGACAGAAGTCTACTTAACGGACCTAACATTTATTTGCTTTTTAAACCTTTCAGAGGGATACTTAAAAAGTCAACAAGAATTTGAGATTCATTAAAGAGAAAGGGAAATATTTATGAACACTCACAGTACAAGAGCTTAATTTCAATTTAAGTAAGAACTTTATAGGAGTGTAAATTCATATCCGGGTCAGAAATTTATAGAGGTTTCTGGAATTTTCGTTACAAACAAAAATAATTAGAACATACTGAGTTTGCTCTCGTCTTTCTCTGTTTATTTTCTAATTATTTTTATCCTTAACTGATTGCCTCTCTTCTCTTCTAACAACTGTAATTTTCTCCAATTATCCGCCATCTTTCTTTCCAGCGGCAGACACTCACCGTTAGTGTTCATGCACTCACACTCTTCTCGCAGCTGCCTGCACACTCAACATCTTCTGCCTCGCCACTCTGCGCCTTATTACGTACCTTACTGTCTGTATCACAGGAGGCAGCCATCCACCAACTCGCACACTAAAAATACACAGTAGGTTTTAAACATTTCCCAACATGTTTCGATGTATATCACATCTTCCTCAGGGGAGTTTTGTTACAACAGTGGGGAACATCTGAAGCAAGCCGACGGCTTGCTTCAGATGTATATTTTCAGTGTGCGAGTTTGTGGAAAAATATATGTTGGATTCATACGTAGACGGTATATAAAACTACAAGATGCGGCTACTGTTTAGCGAACAGCGGTAGCTACGTAACTTCTGCTTGAACATTAACATTTAAAGCCTAGCGGTAACTTTACATACGACCAACTTTAACATTAAAGAATTCTACGTGGTGCCCACATTGCGTTTATGTGTTTTGTACGGATCTCAGAACAAACAGTAACTTTCGCCTTATAAAACATTAAGAGACTGGTTTTTATAACCGAAGTGGAGAGTGTTTACAGCGCGGTACGCACTGAGTCCTTATATAAAACAGATACTCTTCGTCTTTAAAGGGATAAATTAATCTGTGTTGTGCCCACAGGGTGCGTTTTTGTTACATACGAGCCCCATAACAAGACACCATTACTTTCCTGTTCAACATTATTTGATCGTTCTTTTAAAAGAACGGCCAACTGTATTGTCGGTGAGACAGGAAATGAGATTTTAAATATAATTCAAATGAATATAATGCATCAAAGGATCAAATATGGATTCTCCTTTTGAACGCCACACTTAAAAGGGGGGAAAAAATGTAGCTGTGAGTGTTTCTGTCCGATCCTTCTATTGGTACCGCTGAAGCACATAATCTGTGTTGGTTTTCCATTTGTTATTGATGGCAACACAAATTTCGTAATGGGCCGATCAAAGTGTGAGGTAGTATCGCACTGTTAATGCAGTTATTCTTTTGCCCCTCTTAGAGTAGACAGGGCAAGGCAGTGGCTACGGAACGTGTGTTTGGTTACCGTCAGTCGCAATAAACTGTGTCTTCTCTCATGCATTCAGACCGACAGTAGGTCCCACAAGTCATACCTGCGGGCTCTCCTCGGGATAAAGCGGACAGGGCTTGAAGGTGACAGCTCATTACCATTTGATGGCAGGATTTAAATGTGTGTATCTCCTATTTCCGTTCCGCTTATGCCGTCAAGGCCTGCTGATTAATTAGGCTCAGGGACAAATTAATTTCACGTTCTGTCCCATCTATGTTAATTTCTTCCAACTGTGCTTCCTCTTTTCTTTTAGCCTGTGCAGTTATTATCTCATTACGCTACTTATCTCGCAGAAGTCTTATTATCTCATCTTAAAATGAAATTTTCTTATTCATGGTACAGCATTATAATTGACGTTTTTATGAGATATGTGAGGGTTTATTATTATTACTATTATTTACTTGCTAGCGTGTTATTAAATGTTCTCCAATCACTCTATTAATGCTGTTGTTTTATCACTGGAAGACAATGTCAAAACAATGAGCAAATTTTTTCCCTGAAGAAGGCAGGACACTGCAGATTTTAGTGGCTGCAATAGTTTTGGATGTGAGGATGTAAAGTCACTTTGTCAGGATCAAAGTAAGAAACGGTGGTGGGTTTTTGTGAAATCGGTAATATTATGTAGGATTTTATGTAACGCTGGATGTTTATTGAATAGGTGAGCAAGCATCAGCTTCGCTTCCTACAGGCAGCTGGTTTTGGGGAGGTTTACACTGAAACTTACGGGCTGTTGATAATATTGTGTGGTGCTTCAAATACGAACCCTGCTTTGGAAGAAGCTCATATGAAACTGTTTGTGTTCATTGTTTTTGAGTTGATTGTCAAGAAAAGTCTACATAACACGAGGGTCCTGATTTTCAACAGATGTATTCGTTATGCATTGATAAAGTGTTTGAAAACGAGAACCCGAATTGCTAGGGAATGAAATACGCTGTGGTTATAGCCACATTTCGTAGTAAGGACACTAGATGGCAGCAGCATCTTATATGACAAAATGGCTGTCAGGAGAGAGGTCACGCCACAACATGGCTGCAATGTGTAATTTACTCCACAAAATTAAGGATAAACGGCTCCACCTATTTGTAAGTAGAGAGAAAGCGCGGTTCTGTTGTCGTTGTCGAATGAAAGTACAGTCCGAGGTTTAACGTGAAGCCTTCTTCTGTATTACCATCTAGATTTATGTGGCCAAGGTACGTGACTCGCTTGTCTACGGCCAGAAATGTCATTTGCCTGAAAGCAACCGGTTGCTGTCGAAATGTATCGATCGCTCTTCGGGCTGTCCAAATATTTACACTTTTTATAATAAAAATAACATAGAATGCGTCAAAATCTGCGGTTACTTGCTACAGGTTTCAACATCGCACTCTGTGACACTTTACTTCACTGTCACCCACTCATATGACTTACATAGCAATTAATGGACACTTTGATATTATTTAATAATAATAATAATAGTAATAATAATAATAATAAAGTGGAGGTGCGCTTTGGGCAAAGTTTGGCGCTGCAATACCAACTGGCACACTGCCATTTATTGTTGCTATTTTATGCTCCTGTGAACCTAAGATGTCTCTTGCATTCGGTTATGATGGAAACGAGATTGTGACGTAAGGAAAAACCGGTGAAAATTTAGACAAAAAGTTAGTCTGTTTGTTCTAATTTTATGTTGTTTGCAACAAATTTGTTCCGTATCCTCGAACTCCTCCTTTCGGTCCTTAAAGCTTTTAAATGGCAAACAAAATTCGGCATTGTGATATTTGAATTGTGTGTTCATACAGAAGGCCCAAACATATGCTTGGCTGTTTTTCCTAAATGTACCGAAAGGTTTGACTTCAAAAACCTTATCAATTTGTCCACACAATGAATATACATAGCCTGCATGGTTCTCAGAATGCGGTGCAATAACCTTTATCCTGCTAATGTGGAATATGTGGTGAACTGTTAATAATGCCAGCACCACTAATGTGTAATATTTGGTGACCTACATTTGGGAACGCTGAAAGGAGCCTCTTTCTCTCTCTCTCTCTCTCTGTCTCTGCACAATGTCTCAACACTGAATCAGTCGTGAACGACGTCCTACGTCATATCCGTGTGAACAAACTTACTCGGCTACCAGCTAGGCCCTTAGGCCCTTAAGGGCCTAGCTGGTAGCCGAGTGGTGCTGGCATTATTAGCAGCTCACCATATATTCTACATTAGCAGGACAAAGGTTAATTTCCCATACGGAATTCGCGGGTTAGTCTTAGTAAAGAGAGTAGAGAATTATTATGATTTCTGTGGGGCAGAAATTCGATTTTTTTGTGTAAATAATATAAATTTAGAGCTACAATTTGAAGGCAAGGAAGGTCATCAGCTTAGTATATTAACCTTTTAAAGCCTAGCGGTAACTTTCCGTACCACCAGGTTTAACATTAGAAAATTCTACGTGGTGCCCACATTGCGTTTATGTGTTTTGTACGGATCTCAGAACAAACAGCAACTTTTGCCTTATAAAACACTAAGAGGCTGGTTTTTATAGCCGAAGTGGAGAGTGTTTACTGCGCGGTACGCACTGAGTCCTTATATAAAGAGATACGCTTCGTCTTTAAAGGGTTAACGTATTAAGGCATAAATTCCGCCAAAATTCGGCAGCCCTCTGTGGAACAGGTGGAGAGATATTCACTTGCCAGTAGCCACAGCCGGTCTCATGCTTTGCTATGATTATCTTCTACGAAGTGCGATGTTCTAATTTTGGTAGATATTAATTCTAATGTCGTCTGTGTGTGAACACATTTAGTTAGACACTATGTCTGCCTCCATCTTCAGGGTATAATAATGTTGTAACTTTCTAGAAGACAGTAGTGCTAACATCTGTGTTCGTCTTTAAACAGGGCCCTGTGGTAAGATGCGCTCTGTCAACAACCGAATATTACGCCACCTAATTGATCAATATTTGGATATGATTATCATGCATTCTGCGAGTTCCCCCACCCCTTTTGATGATACGCTGCTGAACACTAAGGCTATTATTCCGCAGTAATGACCCGGATGGTGGCACCAGGATCCTCTGAAAGGGCATACCCTCCTACCAGGCTACCCTGTATGCCACACTGCATAGCAAAGCAGTCACTGCTGCATGAACCCCAAATCTCACGCAGTAATGGCTGTGCTTCAGTTCTTTCCTCTGCGGTGTAACCACATAACCGTCAATTTGCCACTTACCCACGCTTTACCTACTCTCCAACCCACAGTTACCAGCGAGCTACGTGGGCACACTGCGTAAGATCTTTCAGAGCCGCAAATTTTTTAGCAGTTGCCTTGCAACAAATGTAGCCTGCTGTCTGTCATTCGCGCCCTCTCCAACCACATACTTTCTCTCGCCTCTGCCTTATTTCCCTATAAATTTTTCACGTTAAACAGTAGAAGCAAGATATTTACAACGCACAGGCTAACCTGTGTAATTTTTAAAATTATTTATTATTGAGTATTTGTTTATGAGGAAGGAATTTTACATCCGCTTTAATATTGTTGCCAGTGCAGGAAGTTATTTCGACCGTTGTGTGACGTCACGACAGCTGCTGTATGAAGCCTAAAGGCGTATGTCTTGATATATAGCACTGGTAAATAAACGACTTATTACAGTGTTCCGTACATGTACAGGGGTGTAGGAAATTTTACACGGTGGCACCTAAAATTTTTGGCCCCTCATCATGGGCGTTCTGTCACCTGCTAAGGCACAAAATCAAGATGTACTTTATGCGTCTTGACCTTTTAACCTTTGAACCAGTTGAATGAGAGGATCCTGCTGTCGGAACTGACAACATGTCCTATGCAGAGTTCCAATTTTGTATGTAAATCTTGTTGTTAGAAGGTCATAACACATGCATGAACAGCCCGACCAATTTACAGGTCCATCTATCAAGGTACGCCGCCGGGAACAGTAAATATAGATATAGCTGTGTGTACCATCTGTCACACCTTTCATTCGAAACAGCAATTTAACTTTTCTGTTTTGCTGAAAACTTTTTTTTACAAATTTTATTTTAAAAATTGTCCAACTCATTAATCACTAACTATCCTCGCATTCGACGCTCTAGAGTGTCGTCTGAAGTACTGACAGCGTCGTTAACTACAAAAAACCAAAAGATAAAGGATTCGACTCCTACGACAGCCAGCAGGAAGACTTGCAGCCGTGACAGACACGTTGCTAAACTCTTGTTTCCGCGGAATTCTGAACCGTGACTCCAGGCTGTCCGTGCTTTACACATCGCGACCACTGCTCCCGGCTTTTTCGTAGTCTGTTACATGAAAGTACTCATTCGTCAGCCGTGTACGTAACCGTTCTTAAATAAATGACATGAGAAAACACTATGACATTAATTTCTCTTAAAATTCATCACTAAATATGTTGACACAAAAAGTTTGTGACCTGATGAATAATGAGAAGCCGTGTTGCATCAGGATGGCTGCTAGTTTCTTTGGCACCATCATCCTTCAAAACGACGGGTCTGTCTCTCTAATTTCATCTTCGTACGCCGTTCTGTTTTGCAAAATTGAATTGACATGTGTAATATGTAGGCATGCGTATCCTTCAAAAGGCATGCGTATCCTTTCCACAGCTGCGTGACTGCTTGAGAACCGTAAGAAAAACACACACATTTAGTCAGCCTCTCACACCTGCTATCCAGTTGTTGATGAAAGTTCTAATTCGGTGTTTCCCTTCTGTGCACATTTTATATTAGCATAGGTAAGGGTAAAGGTAAAGCAGTCCCATTACAGACCCGGACAGGCCCTGAGGGTTCCAGGAGATCGAGGCTCCTAGATTTCTAGACAATCGGCACATGAAGGTGGTAGGTTGTCAGCCCTAAGCACCGGCCGCCTTTTCCCCCCAGGAAATATTCCTGGTATTCATTTCTGTTAGAAGACTGAGGCGGCGACCGGAAGGATTATGTCGATGAAAAATTCCACTGACACCATCGGGAATCGAACCGACGACCTGCCGGTTTGTAGCGTAGTGCCTCAACCAACTGCGCCACCGCGGCCCCGTATTAATCATAGATTTTGGCTAAGTTAGAAACTAACCTCAAAGTTTTGTATTGTCGTCATGCCCTTCTTTTTATATTTTTCCAAACTAATTTTGATGTAAATCAAATTTCGTTCTTCAGATTCAAGGGAGTCCATTTCATCTTCCACGCCAGAAGTTTTCACAAACCCCATATTGGTGTTATTGATGCCACAGAGAAGGCCGAAATATAAAGAAAGTGACGTGACCTCTAGTTCTGTTATCTTCATAAAGATGGTTACGGTATGAGCTTTGTGGTTGAGATGTTATTACCGGAGCAGGCGAGAGTGCAGGGGCACACAGAAATGTTGACACCACAGAGAAGTAGTTATTTCTATGTACATGTGTAATTTCTGTGTCTCTGTGTTTATACGGTGAACCCAGGACAGGCCACCCAAAAGTATTACAAAGTTCGCTCTGTGCTCTTATCTGAATATACGGTAGTGAAACGTGCAACTACTGCGGTACGCTTTGGATGACATTTGGACGCTTGTTAACACTTGTTTATTTAGTTACATCGGTACACTTTAATTTCCTCCTTTGAAAGTTATTTCTCCATTCAAGTGGTAGCTACTGTATATCCTGCAAGTAGGGACAAGGATGGCAACCACATGACTGGAGAAGAGCAGGTGCTTCAGTCTGTTAATTTTGAAGTAATAAAGTCAGAAAATAAGAAGAGCAATTTCTCCTGTACTTCATGAAGGATGTTCTTGTAACGCCTTGATGATAAAGTCTATAAACGGTAATAAAAAGTTGTTTGCTCTCTGTAACTCGCTACGTTTGGTAACAGTAATCTATTAGACGTGCAATCCATTACTTTGAGACAGCTTGTAGCAAGGAACACACAGAGTGATCGATATTAACCAACGCCCGCATTCGACGAACAAAGCAATTATAGGATCCTTGAAACTGGAACCAAGAAAGTCAAGGAATTGTTTGCTGGAACGTGTGCTGTGACAGTCACTGTCGTGATGATAAGGTTCCGAGACTGTTATTGTAACATGCTGTGACAGTCACTGTCATGATGTTAAGGTTCCGGGACTGTTACTGTAACATATTCTGTGACAGTCACCGTCATGATGATAAGGTTCCGAGACTGTTACTGTAACATATTCTGTGACAGTCACCGTCATGATGATAAGGTTCCGAGACTGTAACTGTAACATACTGTGACAGTCACTGTCATGATGATAAGGTTCCGAGACTGTAACTGTAACATATTCTGTGACAGTCACCGTCATGATGATAAGGTTCCGAGACTGTTACTGTAACATATGCTGTGACAGTCACTGTCATGATGATAAGGTTCCGAGACTGTTACTGTAACATATTCTGTGACAGTCACCGTCATGATGATAAGGTTCCGAGACTGTTATTGTAACATATTCTGTGACAGTCACCGTCATGATGATAAGGTTCCGAGACTGTTACTATAACATATTCTGTGACAGTCACCGTCATGATGATAAGGTTCCGAGACTGTTACTTTAACATATGCTGTGACAGTCACTGTCATGATGATAAGGTTCCGAGACTGTAACTGTAGCATGCTGTGACAGTCACTGTCATGATGATAAGGTTCCCAGGCTGTCACTGTAACATTGCCGTGACAGTCACTGTCGTAATTATATATTTTCAGTACTCTTACTTTGACGCAGTTATGTGGTATATAAAGTGAATTAAATGCGTTTAAATCATAGATAATATAAAGATGACAATTGTATATTCGTGGATTTTTACACAAAGACCACATTAACAGAAGTTTTTGTGTATTCGTCAACTACCAATACTGCGACTAAGTGCAGGTAGAGCCCTATCAGTGTCTGTCTCACATATTATTTCGTATAGGCTAATTTCTGAATTTCTGAAGCCCTCATATAAATCACGTGAATTTTCGGATAGATGAAACACGTACATCTGTCGAGTTTAGATCCTTCTGTGATAAGAGACCGTGTTGTTTGGTAGGTTAGTATCAACCTGTTGGCGATACCTGCTGTTTTCCTCTCCAGAGTACAGTGTTCCAATACTGTCTGGCAGACCACACTACAGGGCCCCATAGCTCTGGTTACTGCATCATAAGCACTAGCCAGTGTTCGTCGGCCTTATGAATTCATAATGGTTTATTAGTGGCGCTGTCAGCTCAAAATGGTAAAGCGATTAGTGAATAATGAATTGGCAAGGACGTGGAAGGAAGAGGTCGCAGTGTGTTTTGTTACTGAGAACACCCACGAAATACATCAGTAACGTCATTAGCCTCCAAGCTGGGATTTGAACCCAAGACCACAGAGTGAGCCACCTTGATTATTTAGGGCAGTCTTGCCTGACGACACAGAGGTTGGGGAATCACCGCGCCCAGAAAAATTTGCAAGACACGTGACTGTTTCGGAGTTTCGGAGTCTTATCCTGAAATCCCGGCTTGCGCTGAAGTACACCAAAGCTGACAGCGACAGTCGTTAATAGGAACACTAACGAGGCAGACATTCAGTCTAACGAAATGGAAGGTGTGTTTGTTCTGGGGGTCATCCGAAGCAGCTGTCTCTCTCTCTCTGTCTCTCTTCGATTCCCTTCAGAGGCAAGAGAGATTTTCATCTTCTCCAAAACTTCCACACCCACTCTGGTGCCATCACACGTCTTAACTAACTAACTAACTAACTAACTAACTAACTAACTAACTAACTAACTAGCTAATTAACTAAGTAACTAAGCAACTAACTAAGTAACTAACTAACCAACTAACTAACTAACTAACTCCATGGAGCAGAGGCCTTCTTGAGAAGCTAACAGTTTCTCAGCTAGTCAAGAAATTCCGCTCATTTTATGGAACCCGGAGGTTCATTACCGCATTCACAAGAGCCCGCCACCTGTCCCTATCCTGAGCCAGCTCAATCCAGTCCATGACCCCAACCCACTTCTTGAAGATCCATTTTAATATTATCCTCCCATCTAAGCCGCGGTCTCCCAAGTGGTCGCCTTCCTTCAGGTCTCCCCACCAAAATCCGGTATGCACCTCTCTCCTCCCCCATACGTGCCACATGCCCCGCCCATCTCAGTCTTCTCGATTTGATTACCCGAATAATATTTGGTGATGAGTACAGGTGATTAAGTCCCTCGTTATGCAGTCTTCTCCACTCCCCTGTCGCCTCGTCCCTCTTAGGCCCAAATATCCCCCTCAGCACCCTATTCTCGAACACCCTCAGTCTTTGTTCCTCCCTCAGTGTGAGAGACCAAGTTTCACGCCCATACAGAACAACAGGTAAAATTATAGTTCTGTATACCCCAATCTTTGTGTTTTTGGATAGCAACCTGGAAGGCAAAAGATTCTACATCAAGTCTCTTATTTACTGAATACAGAGGGTTTCATTTCCGGGCTAAAGCGGTCGGGGCGTGAAGCTGACCACCTCCATCTAGTGTCGAGTTTAAGAATGAGTTGAGGTATACCTCTAATCCCTCTATATGCATTCATGACCTTCATAATCATCGCCCCTCGGCTACTTTATCCCTGTGGAAGGAACTCCATGCGCACGTTGATGAGGGAACTGCATGGAGTACACAACCAGTCTGGAAGTTTTCTGTAAGAAGAAACCTATTGTTCTTGTCGGGATTCGAACCACGGATCACGAACCCCGTAGCCTAGCCAGTATACCGACTGAGCTATCGCGGCTCAGAAGGAAATCGGTTTTACAATAGCTGCATTTTTCGCATTTTGTGTATTGTTCTGCGCAGCTTGGTGATGCTATGCGCATTTACATGGTCCTTTGGCACATACAGGCAGCCCTGACAGTGTTAGTTCGTAACGTGACCTTAAATGTTCCAGCCCTGACAGTGTTAGTTCGTACCTTGACCTTAAATGTTCCAGCCCTGACAGTGTTAGTTCGTACCGTGACCTAAATGTTCCAGCCCTGACAGTGTTAGTTCGTACCGTGACCTTAAATGTTCCAGCCCTGACAGTGTTAGTTCGTACCGTGACCTTAAATGTTCCAGCCCTGATAGTGTTAGTTCGTACCGTGACCTTAAATGTTCCAGTCCTGACAGTGTTAGTTCGTACCGTGACCTTAAATGTTCCAGCCCTGACAGTGTTAGTTCGTACCCTTACCTCAAATGTTCCCGAGGCGGAGTAATCAAAAGGGCCGCAGACCTGTATCGAGGAGCAATAACTGAAAACAGTTGATTCAAATACTTCCCCTTGAGTGAAGCAATCTGTTGAATTTATACGAATAATATCTTAAAAGGGCTGTTTTAAATGCTGATGTTTTGTAGGATCTTTGTGCACGTTAATTAAACTGTACTTTAATCTAAATTCCTTTTACTGAAATGTCATTAATGTCCACTAAATAAAAAATATCAGTTTTTGGTCGCTGATTTATTTCCAGTTGATTCAATTTACTTTTCTGTGTACCTTAAACTAGCCGTTTGTGGTGCAGCAGACACGACATCTAGCAATGAACTTACAGCAGTCAATAAAACCTACCTCTTCTCTCTCCCATCTGCTGCCCGAAGTATTTAAAACTTACGTTCTTTCATGTCCGTGATAATAGCGAATATATGGTACAACTCATGTATTGGGCAGCTGGTGGCCCTGTTTTATTGGACAAAAATATTCAGCCAAACAAAACAACAGCTTGTCATGTAGCCATATTCTGGCCAACACAAAATATTTTATCCTAATCTTTATATCACATCCATTTTAATATCATCCTTCCATCTGTTCTTAGGTCTCCCAAGTAATCTGTCATAAAGTTATTCAGTGTAAAATGTACGTCCTGTGTCTTTACAATGGGTGTGAAAAGACACCAGAGGGCAGTCTTGTATTGCAAACAAGTGAAATTACAAAGCGATTTGCATGGAACTCCGTCGTGTCTGACTAGTGGTGCTAGTATCAGCGGTATTAACTGAGAGGTCTTTTGTGGTTTTCCTCATTTACCAATAAAGGTAAAGGTAAAGCAGTCCCGTTACAGGCCTGGACAGGCCCACAGGGTTCCAGGAGGCCGAGGCTCCCAGATTTCTAGACAATCGGCACATGAAGGTGACACGTTGTCAGCCATACGCACCGGCCGCCTTTACCCCCCAGGAAATATTCCTGGTACTCATTTCTGTTAGAGGCTGAGTCGACCCCAGTGCTATAGTGCGACCGAAAGGATTATGTCAATAAAAAAAATCCACTGACACCATCGGGAATCGAACCTGCGACCTGCCGGTTTGTAGCGCAGTGCCTCAACCAACTACGCCACCGCGGCCGCCCGTTTAGCAATAGAACACTTACGAATAGGGCACTGCATCTTCCTCGACAGTTTTCCCACTCCACTAAGCAGAAACAACGCTTACCCCACGTGTCATAGGTACACAAGGCGCTATTTCAGATTCCACCGCCTTGTAAAAGAGATCTTTGCTTTTCTGGGATTTTACGCAGCGTAGACTGGTAAGTAGCTGCCGACGTTTCGGGAGAACCCATGGGTTCCATTTCTTCAATTGCTTGACGCTTGGAGATGGGCCCAACAGCATGTCCCGAAACGCCGGTGGCTACGTACCAAGCTCCGCTGCGTAAAATCCCAGATGAGTGAAGATGTCACCCGCAGACGGCGTTGCTAAATAAGCGACAGACGAGCATAAAGAGACAAACTGAGGTTCCCGCCGTAACCTAGGTCTATTCCAGCTTATTTAAGCTACGATGCCTCAGTCGATAGAGCGACAACGCCACGGTCTGTAGGATCGGGGTTCGATTCTTGTCAGGAGCAAGAGTTATTTTCTTGTTCGAAACGTCCATACCGGTCTACGGTCCAGCCCAGCCTTCTACCCAATAGACACCGGAGGCTCTGTCATCGGGGATAAAGCGGCCGGGGCGTGAAACTGACCAATCACCCCCATATAGTGCCGAGATTAAGAATGAGTGGAACTATAGTCATTCTTCTGGCTCTGTATGTGTTTCATAACACCCATAGAGCCAAATTTGGTCCCGCCTTGTGGTGTGTTTGTGTGTTTCGTATGTCTCACAACAAACAGGCTTAGACTGTTTGTCTTTGTAGTGGAGACTTTGAGTGGCCCTTGTCAGGCAGTCACCGAGACTTCGAATTATGAAAAATATTCCTTTATCAGAGGGGTTTAGTAGAGAATTTAAACTGTGATGTGTAGCTATATAGGCTTTCAGACTGTCGCTTGTTCTCTTTATGGCGCGTAGAACTTGCTAAAACCGATGATCAGGCTTTTCCATCTGTGCTAAGAACCCAGAAGCACGAAACTTACCCACAATCTAAGCCGGGATTGTTGGAAGTGACTTCGCAAGTGTATCCGGTAATCTGGCAACTGTGCATCTCAAAGAGGGAGGGCTACATCAGAGGCAAGCTGCTTCAGAATAATGTAGTGGCCTTGTGCAAGCGATGTGACGGCTGGTGGCTGTGATGTGGATTTCTGTAATCAGTTCTCCAGACCACTGTCTGTCACAATTTGAAGTTATAATATTAAAATGAATAATACGAAACAAGACGTGCGGGAGTACATTAGATTTATGTAAGCTGAATAAGGATATAACAGGTTTCTTGCTGCCTGTGCTTATGTTTCTGTTATTATTATTATTATTATTATTATTATTATTATTATTATTATTACATCACCCCCTTTATGCAGGGTATTCACACTTATGTACCTGAAACAAACCATGTTTCTAGGGCACACAGTGTCGCAGCTATTCCGCGCGTACTGTTAATGGTGCATATAGCGCTGTCTGCAATATTAAACCCTTTCGTGCTTCTACATTAGTACTCCCGCAGTGTGTGCGCTGTGCCCCGTACAGCTGTTTTCTGCAGTTCCTTGATATCGTGCTGTCCCGGTACGCTGCTGAAGTATTTTCTGAAGGATTTTGAAATGGTTCCAGTTGCTCCAATTGTTACTGGCGTCACCTTTGTTTCTACATTCCACATGCACTGTATTTCTGTTGTAAGGTCTTTATATTTTAGAATCTTCTCGGCTTCTTTCTTTATCACATTTCTGTCTCCCGGGATTGCTACATCAATTAGCATACATGTTCCTGTTTCATTATCCCGGATTATGATGCCCGGTTTACTGTTGGTGACGGTTCTGTCGGTTTGCACCTGTTGATTCCACAATACGGTTACGTTGCCCACTTGACCTGTTTCTACTGATTTCGGTACATGCTCATACCAGAGTTCACTGTCTAATGTTACCCCCAGTTCCTTACATGTGTTGAAGCGCAGTTCAGCAAACACTCTATCATGCCGCTTGATGTATTGTTCTTTTGCCAGTATTGGGCACGCTGACACAATGCGGTCTGCTGTCTCCTCAAGTTGGTGACATAATTTGCAGTTGCTGTCTTTTCCTGTTCGCAATATTTTTTATTATTAGTATTATTATTACATTTGGGGA
The DNA here is from genome assembly GCA_013340265.1 of Coptotermes formosanus. Classification (NCBI taxonomy): domain Eukaryota; kingdom Metazoa; phylum Arthropoda; class Insecta; order Blattodea; family Rhinotermitidae; genus Coptotermes; species Coptotermes formosanus. The sequence goes on from BLKM01000283.1 coordinate 31,855, forward strand.
AGAACATCTAATTGAGCCATACGACTGGACGGAACTGTAAACCTGGCTTGCTGAACCTGATTATAGGCTGGACTGGAAACTGACGTGTTACGTTCAGTACACTTGCGATAATAATCGCTTTGAGTTGACTTGGTAATGGCTCATTTTAGCCAAAAAATGTACTCTCACGTCTCATCAGTTGGTAAGAGTAATTTGATATTGTATTAATATAAATTAGTACCTGTTAAATTAAATTTATTTATTTATTTATTTATTTGTGTCAATGAGACACACCGATCCCAGTGGTCACGGGGTCTAAGGTGTGGGTCTGCGGCCGCTCGCGTGCTGGCATTGCAGGTTCGAATCCCGTGGGGGGCATGCATGTCTGTTTCTTGTGAATGTTGTGTATTGTCAGGTAGAGATCTCGGACCGATCACTCTTCCAGAGGAAACCTACCGATTGTGGTGTGTGCCTGAGTGTAATCGTGAAGCCTCGACAGTGAGGGGCCCCTGGCCCACTGGGGGCTGTTTTGTCATGCAAAAAAACATAACGAAACACAGCAGTGTATATCAAACAAACATAAAGACCATCCATACTAACTGAGACAGGCGGGGTAGAGAGGGCGTGGAGGGAAGCTATAAGCCTATTCACATTTTCGTACAAGAGCGATATTAAAACAAGGCTTTGTTTGTGTTTAGCTTCAGTTAAAGACAGAGCGGCTTGATGGATTTCCACGTAAAGTCACTTTATTTACACCGTAACACCTCACACGTGGTCTGTATTCATCGCATACGTTTTATTCTGAATCGCCCTAAAGGCGTGTAACATTGCCTTTACAGGCGTAAATGAGACAAACTGATGTTGACAGGCAAACTGTGTTCACAAATTGCAGCTTTTTATGGAAGTCCAGTGTCTCACACCTGTCAGAGTTCCCGTACTTGCCTGGAGGGGAACGTGAGTAGCCTCATCCCGTTGAACAATCTTCAGGCCGGGAATCGAAATAGGGTCTCTTGAATGCGAAGCAGGGTTGCTGGTCAACTGAGTGCTGGAGGCGGAGGGAAAACAGAAATAGCGCGAGAAACTTCTGAATTTTTGGGGAAGGCTGCTAGGTGAAGTGGGTGTGGGGAGCTGCCATCCACGTTTGGTACTCAGTCAACATTCAATCTTCAAGAAATGGCATGGTGGGCATGGACTGGATTGAGCTGACTCAGGATAGGGACAGGTGGCGGGCTCTTGTGAATGCGGTAATGAACCTCCGGGTTCCATAAAATGCGGGGAATTTCTTGACTAGCTGAGAAACTGTTGGCTTCTCAAGAAGACCTCTGCTCCATGGAGTTAGTTAGTTAGTTAGTTAGTTAGTTAGTTAATTAGTCAGTCAGTCAGTCAGTCAGTCGGTTTGTTAGTTGGTTGGTTGGTTGGTTGGTTGGTTAGTTAGTTATTTAGTTGGTTGTTTGGTTGGTTGGTTGGTTGGTTGGTTGGTTGGTTAGTCAGTCAGTCAGTCAACATTCGATGCTGGCCCTTGTGAGTACGGTTTGTATGAAAGGCTGGGAATTTCTTGACCCGCTGGTCAACATAAGCTACTTTGTAAGGATTCTGTTTCAAGCACACAGTTTATAATTTGGATCGTATTGATTTACGAATTGTCAGTCGCTTACGGCCGGTGCTGTGGGGTCAACCCGAAGTCCCATCAGCGGTGTCAACAACACACAGGGGGTGAATGGTTCGAACCGAATTGCGGTGAAGCAATGTGACATATTACATGGGTCAACCCCCACAACCCACCACACACAATTCAGTTATATGGACACTTCCAAGCTGTCCTGCGGGCTTGCCTGGTAGAAACCATGGAGAGACCACCTGCTTCCCTCCCGTACAGACATAACCTCACTTCGTCTTTCTGGGAATCGAAAGTAACATGTTCTTTAGGAAAATTCTCTTTACTTGCAGCTTTGGATGATCTCGTGTTACTTAACGTTTTAAAGCCTAGCGGTAACTTTACATAACACCAGGTTTAAAATTAAAAAATTCTACGTGGTGCCCACATTGCCTTTATGTGTTTTGTACGGATCTCAGAACAAACAGCAACTTTTGCCTTATAAAACATTAAGAGACTGGTTTTTATAACCGAAGTGGAGAGTGTTTACAGCGCGGTACGTACTGAGTCCTTATATAAAACAGATACGCTTCGCCTTTAACCTTTTAAAGCCTAGCGGTAACTTTACATACGACCAGGTTTAACATTAAAAAATTCTACGTGGTGCCCACATTGCGTTTATGTGTTTTGTACGGATCTCAGAACAAGCGGCAACTTTTGCCTTATAAAACATTCAGAGACTGGTTTTTATAACCGAAGTGGCGAGTGTTTACAGCGCGGTACGCACTGAGTCCTTATATAAAACAGATACGCTTCGTCTTTAAAGTGTTAATATCTCCAAAAACTCCGCCGACACCACGCATAATCAGATGCCTGAATATGCCATATTCTTGAGTGTGACGGCCTGTAGTCTGGTAGGAATTTCCCTAAATTTGGAGAAATGTGTAGCCTCTACTTTCTTGATAGCTAATCTGAAGCTTGAGGCCGCATTTTCTTGGAAATGTCTGCAAATTTCCACCAGGCATATCTCAAAACGACACACTTGTCACAGTCACAGCTATGATAACTCCAAACCCCGTTAGAATACAGCCGTTTGTCTAAATGGCCGCACATCCGGACAAAGTCACAATGTAATACTTTTTATGCAGAGATCCATATTTTTTCCTTCTTCATTCCATGACGGCGGAGACGGCGCTGTGTGGAAGCGAGTGGCAAATTTCAGGTTCCGGCCTTCTTTATCCCCGTGACAGAACCCCGTGACACATTGAATATGATGTTGCGTGGGCCCCAGAGGCAGTCTGGAAGTTTCTGAGGCGCGAAATATCTGTTTTTGCCTACAGAGATTGGAACCCCAGGCCATACAGCCTGTAACCTAATTCCTATACCTGCAATAACACAGTGATCGTAGATACGTGGAACATGTTGCAAAATACGATGTGAGAACAAGTGTTACAGCTCGCCCTGCCTCCCTGCACAAAGACATTACACACCGTTATTGCATCTTCACCAGGTCTGGTTTTAATGACATAATGACCCGGTCAATAAAAATTACGCACTGACAGTTGTCCACCACAGGTGTAATGATTATACCGTCATTATTTGGTCAACATTAATTGCGTAGTTACATTTTCTGAAAGCTAGATGCGATGGTATATAGCCTTTAATATGCTGAACCCTTCTCTTTTGTGAAAAGTGCGCATTGTACTGAGGGGTGCACAGGCCCGGCCCGCCAAAGCATCATCACGTCTGGCATGAAGGCAACTAAAGCTAACTTAAATTCGTCCTGCCCTCTGGTGACGACACAAGGCAAGAATATTTATCCCTGCGTTTACATACAGACTAACCTCATTACATATGTCAAATGTTTGCTGTATGTATTTCTCTACAGCAATCATATTTTCATCAAAAAATTTAACAATTTTCATACACCAGAATGATTGCTTGAATGAATGAATGAATGATGATATGCCACTTGAAATAAAAATTAACTTTAGTTGTATTTAGTGTTTCAGTCCGTACCGCGCAGTAAACACACTCCGTCTCGGTTATAAAAACCAGTCAGTTAATGCTGTATAGGGAAATAATGGCTGTTTGTTCTGAGACCCACACAAAAGACATAAATTAACTGTGTGGGCAGAATGTAGAATTATAAGCATAAAGATTCAGTTCGTACCGCGCAGTAAACACACTCCGTCTCGGTTATAAAGACCAGTCAGTTAATGCTGTATAGGGAAATAATCGCTGTTTGTTCTGAGATCCACACAAAACACATAAACACACTGTGTGGACAGAACGTAGAGTTGCTGAATGTTAAACTTGGTGGTGCATAAAGTGACCACTGGGCTTTAAAAGGCTGATAATATACGGATTTAGGCCAGTCTCTGCTGAAAGAGACAATATTTTAAAGGTCTGGAATAAATTGAAGTCCCTGCTGCAGGGTGTGTCGCTTTTGCATTCATGCCACGTTATGTGGACAGATATCAGTTCGTGGTGCAGTCTGGGTCCTTTGATATTCAAATCAGCCAATCACAGAACGGCTCCGGCGTCATTGAGAGACTGGAATTCTGAACGTGCTGATTTGTGACGCGGATGAAAACAGTCGGAAATTGATGTTAGCCTACCCGCAGTATTTTTTGATTTGCATATAAACATCCTCCTGTTTTGTTTTGCACGGGCTTTAACAAGTTTGTTCATACTAGAACACTTTCAGGACTCTGCAGATAGTCAGTTGCAGTTGATGTCCAAAGTCTGTCCCGAAAACTTGGGGGGGGGGGGGGTGAGTAGTAGCTTAAAGTAAGCCACAAGCAGATCCTTCCACATCCCTTTCAAGTCATTATTCATTAACTCTTTTAGGACGAAATGTGTTTTATATAAGGAGTTAGTGCGTACCGCGCAGTGAACACACTCTGTGTCGGTTATAAAAACCGGTCAGTTAAAGTTTCTGAATTATACTACGGTGCCTGGTCGAATTTTAGGATGTTTAACCCTCTAAAGCCCATTGGTTACTCTATGTACCACCAGGTTTAACATTCACAAATCCTACGTTCTGCCCACAGAGTGTGTTTATGTGTTTTGTGTGGATCTCAGAACAAATAGCGATTATTTCCCTATACAGCATTAAACACGTGTTCCGCGAGTTGTTGGCGAGTTACCGCAGTGTAGCACACTGGTCATAAAATAAATATGAATGATAGCTGTCAGTGTTTTATTTTACTTCGAAATAGTTTTGTGTGACTCTTTGAAGCCAGACAGTCGTGTAAATAATATATAAAAATTCAGGACCCTACCTCACAGAAAACACTCTACACCCTATTACAAAGCCTGACCAATTTATGTTTAGTGAAATAGGCGGTGTTTATCGTCAGAATAATACGAAACGTAAATACAGTACGGCCGCGCGGTCTAAGGCGTAGGTCTGCGGCCGAGCGCTTGCTGGGATCGTGGGTTCGAATCCCACAGGGGGCATGGATGTTTGTCTCTTGTACAGTGTTTGTGTTGTCAGGTAGAGGTCTCTGCGACGGGCCGATCCGTCGTCCAGAGGAGTCCTACCGACTCTGATGTGTTTGAGTGTGATCAAATGAAATCACAAAAAACCCTCGACACCTACTGTGAACAAGTAGGTAGAAGAGAGAAAGACTAAGAAAGAGAGAAAGAAGAAATAAATAAACTATACCAGAAAAGTACAGAAATTTTATGTCGAAACGAGTTCGAACGTAATTGCCGCTGGCATTTAATTGATGAAACATAAAGTATTATCCCATTGTAAACCCCCATAAACTGAGGTTCATGGTAGTTCACTTTACTTACTGCTTTCATGTAAAAGGACAGAGAAGTAATGCAATATTCGAAGATCTGTCTGCTGGGGTGCGACGCCAGTTAGATTAGTAGAAGGTTATGACTTTTCGGATGAGCCGGCTATCTCCGCCATGGGTGGCGTAGGCGACAGGATCATCTGTGATGTCCATCAGTAAATTTCTACCAGACTACACGGCGTCGCATCGAAAGCAACAGTTTTCACAATCATTACTGTTTAAGCCTCAAGTGTCAGTGCAATGTTGTTTGTATTTCAGTGGGAACTCGTCTGTGACAGAGACTTCTATGCGACACTAGCGCTAGTAATCCTCGGAATTGGTGGTCTGATAGGCAACTATATTTTTGGATACCTGCAGGATAGGTGAGTCAAATTTGATTTAATACGAATTATTTTTACTAAGTCAGTGATCTTCGGACTCTGAATCTCTGTGTAACACTTGCAAATGGAGATCTTGGTTTTCGTGGAACACCTGTGTATTAAAAGTGTAGTTTTTTTGGTTTAAAGCTGAAATAAATTTTTCAAACATGAACATTTATTTAGAAAATAAAATATTTACACATGTTTATGAGAAAATAAAATTTTATTATAGGTGATTTACAATGAAAATAAACCCAGCATCGGTTATGCATGGAGATGTGGAGGAAAATTAAAAATGCAATTAAAATTAACAAAACTTTTTCACCAACTTCATTATAAAGTAAATGCTTTGTGGATCCCCTCTTTCCACTTTCTTATATATTTCCATGGTGTTCTGCTTAATTAAGGACAGGCATATATTTGTATCTTACTTTTAATACATTTGATTAATAATGCAAATATGGTTTTCGCGCTAACTGTCGGGGTGAAAGTGAGATTGGCGACTTCTAAGTAGGTTTCTTACATTTGATTTAGTAACAGATATAAAAGTATAGGTAACTTCATTCAAGACAATTTTTAAGTTATGAAATAGAACATTATGGCCTCAAAAAATGTAGTCTGTGTTTTGTGTTTTAATGGCTACATTTATTGAAACACTGACAGGTAGAATTTTTTACGGAACTCTGCTGGAAACCCTTTCGTTTCTCGCAGAGTTAAATTAATGCAGTTCAGATGAAATCACGCAGCAACTGGGACAGGAAAGAAAAACACATTTTGACCACAGATAACAAGGAGAGAAAAAGAGACGCCGAGGATTTGTTTGTTTACTTGACACTCTTGCCAGACAGCGGATTTGCATTTGAATTTCGTCAACAATTCTACCTGATTTGGGCTACCTGTGCTTATTTGAACAGTGCTTTATTCTGGTGCAGTTGTGGTACTTAAGCCAGTAAAAACTAGGATTAACCTCAATTATGTCTAAAGATTGAGCCCGTACCGCGCAGTAAACACACTCCGTCTCGGTTATAAAAACCAGCCAGTTAATGCTGTATAGGGAAATAATCGCTGTTTGTTCTGAGATCCACACAAAACAGATAATTTGAATTGTATATAAAGATTCAGTTCGTACCGCGCAGTAAACATACTCTGTCTCGGTTATAAAAACCAATCAGTTAATGCTGTATAGGGAAATAATCGCTGTTTGTTCTGAGATCCACACAAAACACATAACTTGAGTTGTATATAAAGATTCAGTCCGTACCGCGCAGTAAACACACTCCGTCTCGCTTATAAAAACCAGTCAGTTAATGCTGTATAGGGAAATAATCGCTGTTTGTTCTGAGATCCACACAAAACACATAAATACAGTGTGTGGGCAGAACGTAGAATTACATGCATAAAGATCTAGCCCGTACCGCGCAGTAAACACACTCCGTCTAGGTTATACAAACCAGTGAGTTAATGCTGTATAGGAAAATAATCGCTGTTTGTTCTGAGATCCACACAAAATACATAAACACACTGTGTGGGCAGAACGTAGAATTGTTGAGTGTTAAACCTGGCGGTACATACAGTAACCACTGGGCTTTAAAAAGCTGTAAGACACGCGATGAGATTTGCTGTTTATCTAGTGTTGTCTGCAACTGCAGCTTTAAATACATTTGATACGCAAAGCAAAAGCTCAGTTGGTACCAAAATTTCACGTTGCGCTGCATTTTTCTTTCGCATCCCTTTCCCAGTACAAAATTCCTCCCAAATACAGTAATTCATTCCTTCTTTCCTCTGCTGCATATAGAGGTTACTTCACAACATCTTTTTCCGCTTGCCAATGCTTTAGGTTGTCTCTAACCTCCCTTTACCGCAAGGAGGAGCGGGCCCAACCTGGGAGTTTCAGAACCGTACTTCTCCTCTCTCTCTCTCTCTCTCGCTGTGTGTACCCTCTCGTAGTGGACAAGGTCACTATTACCTTCCAATTTACGTGTGAAAGTCGCGATGACTCAGTGAATATAGAGATAAAGCTAGCCGCTGGAAAACCGACATTCGACTTCAGACTGAGAACACATTCCGTGGAACACAATCCGTGGAACACACTCCGTGGAACACAATCCGTGGAACACACTCCGTGGAACACATTCCGTGGAACACAATCCGTGGAACACACTCCGTGGAAAACAATCTTTCTTCAAAAGCTAACAGATCGTCAGCTAGTCAAGAAATTTCTAGCATTTTACGCGGTACAGGAATCAAATGTTCGTTACTGAATTTACAACACGCCGCAACTTGTTTCTAGAATAAGCAAGACGAACCAGTTTCACGTTGTCCTACTGTAGCCTTTAGAAATAAATTTTATTAGTATACCGCCATCTACGACTAGTTCTTCCAAGTAGTTTCCTTCCTCCAGATTTCCTCACCAAAATCCTGTATGTAAGACTTCCAGCTGCGGCGGAATTTTTTTGACGGCTTTCGGATCGGCTATAGGCCTTGCCCATTCCCCTTTTCAGTGGATACTGGAGGCTTAGCCCAGAGGATGATGCTGCCGCAGCGTGAGGCTGACCTCTCACGCCATCTAGTGCAAGTTGTTTATTTATTTATGGGTTATTACCCACATTTTCGTCGCAGATTATATGATTTGTGTATAGGGTGTAGGAGAAATTTCAGAGCGGGTATGGTAACGACCTAATATATTACCTGAAGGGACTGAGGAAGATCACGAAGAATCTGTTATAATAGCCGGTGCATGGGGCGAAGTTTGAATCCTGAGTCTCTCACATAAGGAGCAGATATGCTGCCAACCCTTTTGCTGTGCCGCGTTCGGTAATTCGTTTTATGCTCCTTTATTCGACAGCCTTGAAATAAAGCAATAATTTGAGAAGTGCTCCGCTCATCAGCTATGACGTTCTAACTCCTGTGACTGTAACATCTTTCGGAGGATTGACGCTGCTCTACCAAGTCACGTGTCATTACACGGCAGAAGGAAGCAATATGTTCTTAGCAATCGACTGTCACTTCTTGCTGGTATGGGGAACTATAGCCAGACCCAGATAAATCTGCCCCGATATGCGCGACAGGAAGTTAAAACAATAGCGTAGAGGGGTGACAGGGGAGGTGGCAGGAGCAGTGAGTACTATCTAGCGTAAAAACATAGCTCACACCACGCACCGAAAATTGTATTACTAATTTGGTCAGATAGGATCACAGTTAGTTAACTCCATGGAACAGGATTGTTCTTGAAAAGCTGATAGTCGCGTACATACTCGAGAAACGCACAAATACACAACCTGCCACTTTAACACGTGCTGAACCAAATAAATGCACCGTACACGCTGCCTTTTTTTCTAATGTATTTTAACGTTTTCCTCCCCTCTACACCTAAGTCTTTGAAGAGGTATATTACATTGACTGTTACCAGAAGAAGGCCGGTCTCTGTGGCCGCGCGGCCTAAGGCGTGGGTCTGCGGCCGCTCGCTTGCTGGGATTCTGGGTTCGAATCCCGGCCGGGTCATGAAAGTCTGTCTTGTGAGTGTTGTGTGTTGTCAGGTAGAGGTCTCTGCGACGGGCCGATCACTCCTGCAGAGGAGTCCTACCGAGTGTGGCATGTCTGACTGTGATGGTGAACCCTCGATAGTGAGGAGGCCTTGGGCCACCAGGGGCTGTTGCAGCACTGGAAAAAATTGCCTACCTTAATCTTGTAGTAATTTCTGGTCTTTCAAATGCGTACTACATGACAGGCCTGCCTCATCTTCTGAATAACATTCAGTAAAAATTACAGACAGTGACATTCCTCATTATGCAATTTTTTCCCCCAACTTTTTATTTATACTTCCCCCTTAGGGCCCAATATCCCCTCAGCACCAAGTCCCTCAATCTGTGTTTTTCCTTCAACTGAAAGACCAAAATTCACACTCATTTAACGGCAAGCAAAAGAAAACCATGGATAAAACAATGTTGGGAAAAATATAACAGGGGCGTTCTTGGTTAACAAATCCAGTGTTCCATTGTCAACGTGTGCAAACACAGTGCAAATCCATGTAATGTCAGCGTAAGGCGGCAAGGTGATCCCTTGTCTTCATATAGACAGAAACATTACACGCTGCAAGTACAACATAATACATGAGTATAACAGGGGATAACACAGGCCGGCTGGTGTCCCAGTCACTCTCCAGGGGTGTACATACAATTGTACATAAAAGCTGCATTTTAGAGAAGTCTCGCTGGTATGCAGCTTTATTAACCCTTGCCATTCTGCTACTGCATCCCGAAAGGAGCTGATGAAATGTGCCGACGTTTTGGGACAACCTGTAGATTGTTTCTTCCGAAACGTTCCTCGAAAACAAATTCCATGGATTGACCCACCCACATTTCCCTCCGAGACTTACACTTCCATTTCCAAAATTTTGCCATGGCGCAACAGCCCCCAGTGGGCCAGGGTCTCCTCACTGTCGAGGCTTCATGATCACACTCAGTTATACACACCACACTCGGTAGGACTCCTCTGGACGAGTGATCAGCCCGTCGCAGAGACCTCTACCTGACAAAACACAACAATTTCAAGAGACGCACATCCACCCCCTGTGGGATTCGAACCCGCAATCCCAGCAAGCGAGCGGCTTCAAACTTACGCCTTAGACCGCGCGGCCACTGGGATCAGCTCCTCCTCCAAAGTACCTCCCTATATTCCCTTCTATTCTTGTAGCCATTTTGATCAAAAAATATTTTTAATTATAATCTTCGGACCAGCAAGGGATTTGGGCTGGTAAAACACTTGTCAGAGGGGAGGGGAGAAGAATACAAAGTAGAGAGGAAGGAGGAAACTCCTGCATCATCCGCATCATCCATGGCACTCCTTTCCGTGACCTCACTGTAGCTGACAGCACCCATAGGCCTGCCGTGCATATTGTCATTCTGCATAAAATTACACGTCACAATGCTTCTTATTTCCCACTGGTGCAATTCGCTTTGCATACAGTTCCAGTTATTTGAACAATACCTGTCCGCAGTGCCATATGGATTCCATCACAGCGTGTCCATTTCCCCTTCCCTAGTAAACCTCTCTCATTCTGCATGGAAATTTAAGTCAATGATTCCACTAAACAATCCTTCATTAGAAACTGTCAGTCTCTCACCTGGTCAAGTAATGTTCCGCTTTTTATTGATCCAAAAATTTTATTATTTTACGATATTTGAGGTTTTTGTAGAGTTGTTGGCTTAGTCGAATCTGCTGCGATATTAAGGCGCGCCGTTTGGACTGTTTAGGTATCAGTCTGACGCTATCCAGCCCGTTGTGTGTGTAGACTTGCACAAACAACACTGCGTATTCCGTCTGACACAACTGTTATTTGCGAGCATTTTTTTCAAACACTACATGTTTCCATCAAGCAGATGATCGGCTGGCATTTATTTTACACAAAAACTTAAAATTGAAGGTAAAAAGATGCAAAATTTTGCGCGAATGTAATCATAAATACAGGTTGTGTCAGACCGAGTACATAGTGTTACTCGTGTACGTGTAGATGTTACGGGAAGAGGACTGGACTACTGTGAAATAGAGGCAGTAAGTTCCACCGAAACTATTCGACACGTTTTCATATATCTGAAGACTTGAATGTTTTAAATACCCTCATTAGACGAATTAATGAATGAGTGAATGAATGAATGCGAGCAATTACTGGAATGATACTTACAGGGAAAACCGAAGTACTGTGAGCAAAATCTGTCTGGTGCCACTTTTCCACCAGAAACACCCTCTAGATTCGGCTGTGAAAGACCCCGAATCGGCTTCAGGGGAGTGGTGAGAATATTGCTTTGCAGGTGGCTTCTGTCACCTCCTTTCCAATTCTTTCTCTTTCACCACATTTAAGATTAACCCTCACTATACTGGCTGAAAGTCATACCGTCATTTACTCCATGGAGGCAGTATAATCTTCCGAAACGTCTGGAACAATCTGCGTGGTGTAACAAGACGGAAAACCATAAACTAAAGCGAGGATGGTAACTGAAAATAGACCACGATAAATTCGTTTAAATTATTCGTTCTTAAAATCTTCAGTCCATTTGGTTTTAACGACTGTATGCCAACTGCACATGCTTTGTGTGTGTGTGTGTGAGAGAGAGAGAGAGAGAGAAAGAGTCCAAATGGCATGGTGAGGAGTGGCGGTAGTGTTTTATTTTATTTATTATTATTTATTTTGACCGCAAATGAGTTTGTACCCGGTGACAGTGGTGTTACAATAAGATACAACACACAGAAAAACACACAACACACAAAATAACACACATCACACAAAATAACACACCACACTCAAACAAAACACAGCACACAAAATTACAAAAACAATAAAGGACACATACTGCACACAATAAATACAATTACAATAAATTACAATACAAATACAATACAAATACAATTACAATACACATACAGTTACAATACAAATATAATTACAATACAAATACAATACATATACAATCTATCTATCAAAAATGTCTTAGCCCCTTTTAAGAATTTTGACCTGGGGTTCTGAGACAAATTATGGTGTATCTCAGTTACTGTAGTCTGTCCTAGCCTGGATTCGAACCCGCGTGTCGAACAGGAAGGGCGATTTGTAATCAACAAATTTTAATATAAGTTTTGATGATCTCACGTTTGTGATGATTCGTGCTGTGGATGTCTGACTGGGCTATTCACTCACACACACACACACACACACACACACACACACACACACACACGTGTGTGCGTAATTACTGAATTGTCTTTGTGTACGCAGTCTATTGTGACACCCCTGCCTGTGTGTTTCAGAACGAACACTGTTGCTAACAAGCTGCAGTGTCACATTGACGCTCAGTTTGTAATTGTGGCTTTAGAGCGGACTACATTGCGGATTTTAGAGCTCCATTTGACCGGAGCTGGGGGGCACGCAGTTGTGCGGTTGGTTCAGGCGCTGGGCTACGAGCCGGAAGGTCGCGGGTTTGATTCATTGGAATTTTTCATTGACATAATCCTTCCGGCCCCACTATGGCCCTGAGGTCGATTAAACATCTAACAGAAATGAGTACCAGGAATATTTCCTGGGGGGTAAAGGCCGCCGGTGCGTAGGGCTGACGACCTTGCCACCTTCATGTGCCGATTCTCTAGAAATCTGGGAGCCTCAACCTCCTGGAACCCTCAGGGCCAGTCCAGGCCTGTAATGGGATCGCTTTAACTTGACGTTTACTTGCCGTGAGTTTCGCCCGGCGAGGTAAAAATGCGGCTGCTGTTCAGTGCCGACTGTAAGCGTGGGACATAGCACCACGTCAGCAATCGGTCTGTCTCCTTCAGCGAATTACAAAAGGCCTGTGCCATGCATCTTAACGCTAAAAAGTTTTCATTTAATCCACGCAGAGTCTTCATGTGTACTGTGTGACTCACAATAAGCCCGGATAAAAAGGTTGGTCTTAATATAGTGACGGACTGTGTCTTCTGTGAGGTACGAACTGAATATTTATACTCGTATGTTATCCACGAAATTCAGTCTTAGAGAACTGAATTTTCCAGGACCTATACAAGCACTCTCAGGTCCACATTGTAATGGAATGGCGCTACTAACACCGGGTTTTCTGCAGTGCACATCCCTTGCTTTTTAATTCTTATGATCTGTCTCAATTGAAATGTACGCTGAACCCGTCAGTTCCTGCTTACAGGCGTCATTCATTCTCTTCCACTGTCCTCTGTTCCATTTTTTTCCCCTTTGGTTTCCATAGTTACATTTTTCTTTATATAAAACCTACACCGATTTCTCACTTCTGTGGTATCGCTAACCATGAAGGACTGGATATTTTGCCAGGCCAGACGATGTGAGATTTGTGGTGGACAAAGTGGCACTGGGACAGGTTTCCCTCTCAGTACTTCTGTTTTCCCCTGTCAGTATCATTCCACCATTGCTCCATACTCATTCATTCATCTACCACCGACGCTGTATAATGTTTTTCTCCCAGTACTCCAGTTTCCACTGTCAGTATCATTCCACCAATGCTCCATACTCATTCATTCATCTACCACCGACGCTGTATAATGTTTTTCTCCCAGTACTCCAGTTTCCCCTGTCAGTATCATTCCAGCCTTGCTCCATACGCATCCTCATCTACATGTTGCTCTTAGCAGAAGGACAAGCGGGCGAAGCCGTTAAAGCAGTGTTCTCTCGGATATCGAGCAGCATTGGTGGAAGGTGGAAGGAAAATTGCTTTTATGGTGTTATTAATCCTTAAAAGGTGAAGGATGTGGATTGGACTAATGTGGCTTTGGATAGGGCAGAGTGGCTGGATGTTGTGGACATGGTAATGAACTTCCAGATTCTACAAAAGTCTGAGACAATATTTTGACCATCTGAGTGCGTGTTATGTTTGGATAAGCACTCCGCTCCTTGCGGCCAGTAAACACAGTGCCTTACGTCTGTTTCTCTTGCACTTGCAGCATAGGCCGCAGACCTGCCTTCTTCATTTACCTGTTCATCGAGTGCGTCTTCGGTGTTGCCACTGCATTTGCACAGGACTTCGTCACGTGGAGCATGTTCAGGTTCGGCGTTGGCTTCACTGTGCCTGCCATCCTTGGGACACCGTACGTACTCGGTGAGTTACGTTTGTTTCGATTCTGCTTACAGTTAGTGGGTAACAAAGTTCTGGTGACATGGAAGAATAAATACCAAAATGGTGTAAAATTTCATACACTTTCACGTTATGTCCTTAAATGTAATTTGACTAAAGCCTATCAAAAATATACACCCTTTGCTGCGCCGATTTTCAAAAACGTGATAAATGTTCCAGAGCATGTATGCAGATCACTTTCACCCAAATCGGAAAATAAACGTGGAAATTTTTTTTCCATTGCGTGACAACCCCCAGCGGGCCCAGGACGTCCTCATTGTCGAGGATTTACGATCACACTCAAACAGGCCACACATTTGGTAGGATTCCTCTGGACGAGTGATCAGCCCGATGCAGAGACCTCTACCTGACAACACACAACACTCTCAAGAGACAGACACCTATGCTCCCGGTGGGATTCGAACCCGCAATCCCAGCAAGCGAGCGGCTGTAGACCCACGCCTTAGATCGCGCCTCCACGGGGATGGGCAAATGTGGAAATAACGGGTAGAAATTAAACTACGTCGCGCGGTAAACGAAGTCTTTCACTGCGTCGATTTTCATGGGCCCTACGATTTCCCAGTAACTTAGACGAACCCAGTCCGTACCGAATTCCATCAGAATCGGACAAAAATAAAGCAAAATACTGCTAAGTTTTATTTTCACCCAGAAGTAAAGTATGATTTTGCTAAGGCGATTCTCACAAAACTTGTGTTTATTCGAGAATTTTTTTGTAAATAACATGCATAACGAATTTAATGAAAATCCGGTAAATGATTTTTTCCCTGATACTACGTTGCCGACACAAGGAAGGAAGGAACGGACAGACGGACTCACATGCTATTCGAATAAAGCCTTTTTCTTACTTGCGTCAACAAGGCGGTAAGGGTGAATTGCCTTTGTCTTTCTGTCTTAGTGTTTCTGTAAGTATTGTCAAACATAAATCAAGAAGTTTCCCGACTCAGAGACTGGAGTTTCGAAGCAGTCTGCTTCAGATATCTACCATAAGCCAGGTGAAACAACTTGTCTCCCAGTCTTCATAACAGCCGACCAGCGCACTAGATAAAATACATACATAATGGATAATAGAAACCCCTACATATGTTTCGGAAGCGAGTTTTCCTCAGCGGGTTCATCACAAAGAAATACAAGAACATCACATCAATTTACACGTTCAAAAAATCAAACATCAAAAGCCCAAAACAAAAACTCAGACGTTAAAAGCCTAAAATTTATATTTTGGGCTTTTTTATGTGATGTTCTTGCATTCCTTTCTGATGAAACCCTGAAGATGACGACTTGTTGTCGAAACATACGTAGGGGTCTGTAGGACACATTACACATGCATTTTATCTAGCGCATTTTCTGACTGTTATGAAGACTGTGACAAGGTGCACAGTGTACAGCCTGTCATATAAATGTTCTCACCCACTGTTTTTCCAACCTCCGTTTTAATATTATACTCCCTTCAACGTATAGGTCTAGTGAAGTGACATCTTCATTTCAAGGCTTCCAAATAAAATTGTTTCGTACCTGCAACAGAAACGACCGGGCTCTGTGTCATTTTTTTCCGAAGCAAGCGAACTGGTTAAGATACAAGTCGTATGTATGTATGTATGTATGTATGTATGTATGTATGTATGTATGTATGTATGTATGTATGTATGTATGTATGTATGTATGTATGTATGTATGTATGTATGTATGTATGTATGTATGTATGTACGTATGTATGTATGTATGTGTGTATGTATGTATGTATGTATGTATGTATGTATGTACGTATGTATGTATGTATGTATGTATGTATGTACGTATGTATGTATGTATGTATGTATGTATGTATGTGTGTATGTATGTATGTATGTATGTATGTATGTATGTATGTGTGTATGTATGTATGTATGTATGTACGTATGTATGTATGTATGTATGTATGTACGTATGTATGTATGTATGCATGTATGTGTGTATGTATGTATGTATGTATGTATGTATGTATGTATTGTGAGAGCTGGGAAGGTTCGAGGCCACAGTTGTGGCGCTGACATGTGTGGACACAACCTGTGTGCTGGTGTGAAGTGCGGTCGGTGCAGAGAACTACACGTGTTAATTATGTCGTACTGTATGCCATCACAAACACATCTGCTCACAAAGGACAGCCGATGGACACGCAGAGAGACAACGCTGACGAAATGTTGCGTGTTATGTGCCAGGGGTGCTGAACGTTTTAACATTTTAAATCACTGTAGTCGCTAAATGTACCACCCCCCCCCCCTAAACATTCATTAACCTGAATTTTGTCCAGACGCTGTACGTAGGAGGCATGTGTTCCATATGTTTACCGCCGTGACTGGCGGGTATTTCCCTCTATATCCTTAACCGGTTTGCCTTCATAATGGATAGCGACTGCGTTCTCTGTGAGGTAGTGGCTAAACCTTTGGATTGATTTCCTTCCTATAGGGGCAAAGTATGTTTTGAGATCACCATGCTCTGCGTGTGTGTGCGTGTGTGTGTGTGTGTGTGTGTGTGTGTGTGTGTGTGTGTGTGTGTGTCCTTAAAAATTTTGAACACTTGACCGATTTTCACGAAACTGGATTCCAAATTTATGTTGTTAGAGGACACTTCAAAGTCCGAGTTTTTAGTTCCATACAGCAGAAATGACGGCTGACATGCAAGGTTTTACGGTGGGAAAGAAAAGATATTTTTCTCTCTTTTGCTGGTGTCTTCACGTTGCCGAAATTGTACCTTGCGCAGGCACGACTTTCTGTTAAGGGTATTTTCTTGTACAGTGTCATGTAAAAATAGCAGGCAGAGCGGGTGTGCTACTTAACGCAGGCTTTATGGCGGTAGCTAATGATATAATTGAGCTGGGCACTTCAAATGCGGCAAATATTTTTTGCTGCATGTTCCAACAGCCCCCAGTGGGCCAGGGCCTCCTCATTGTCGACGCTTCACGATCACACTCAGACACATCACAGTCGGTGGGATTCCTCTAGACGAGTGATCAGCCCGACAAAAAAAAACTGACAACACAAAACTCACAAGAGACAGACATTCATGCCACCGGCGGGATTCGAACCCGCAATCCCATCAAGAGAGCAGCTGGAGACCCATGTCTTAGACCGCGCGGCCACTGGGATCGACTCAATTGCGGTATATACAGACGTGTGTAGACATTCTCCTAAGAGGGACGAGGCGACAGGGGAGTGGAGAAGACTACATAACGAGGAACTTAATGACCTGTACTCATCACCAAATATTATTCGGGTAATCAAATCGAGAAGAACGAGATGGGCGGGGCATGTAGCACGTATGGGCAAAAGAGAGGTGCATACAGGGTTTTGGTGGGAGACCTGAGGGAAGGCGGCCACTTGGGAGATCCAGGCGTAGATGGGAGGATAATATTAAATGCATCTTCAAGAAGTGGGATGGAGCATGGACTGGATTGAGCTGGCTCAAAATAGGGACAGGTGGTGGGTTCTTGTGAATGCGGTAATGAACCTCCGGGTTCCATAAAATGCGGGAAATTTCTTGACTAGCTGAGAAACTGTTAGATTTTCAAGAAGACCTCTGCTCCATGGGATTGATTAGTTAGTTAGTTAGTTAGTTAGTTAGTTAGTTAGTTAGTTAGTAAGTATAGACATTCTGTTTGCAATAATATTTGTACAATGGCAAACATGGTGACAGCTCTAAATTTGAGTCTATAAATAATAGTAATAATAATAAGTAATAAATGTAAAACTTCTTTTAACATTTTTTAAAAAACGGTACGACGATATGCGGTAAATTTGTTGCGATTAGGAATTCGAATTCCATAGGTTGGTGCACCTGTAAAGCTTTGAACTGCTCTGTGAGCGCCACTACTTGGACTGAGCGGTCCATCAACATCCTCACCTGTATCTCCTGGTAACTGGATTAAGCTCCCTCTGATGGGGCATAAGCAAGCCTCTTCACAAAGTATGGTGAGGCGAGGCGGAGGTTGGCAAGCCACCACTGGTCAAGAGTGCTGCTTCTCCTGCGGTCTTCCAGCCCCCAAATCATTAACTATTCAAAAAGCCTCTCGCATCTGAACACTGAAGCCGAATCTGCTGGGTGTAATAAATTTACATGACTTTAATGCCTTTAACAAACATGAGGCGCCTGGTTCAGTTCAGAATGCAGAAGCGGGCCGATGTGAACACGGTAATGAACATAAAAAGCGGGCAGTCACTTGCAGCCATCTCGTTAGCGCTTTGAATCATCTGCCATTAAACAGGCGTTGTGTTAGCCTAATAAACTGCATCGGGCTTCCCAGCTGGGCCGTTTCATATTGTACTGTGACACTGTTCTGTCTGGTAGGTAGTGCCAGCACTTCGGATATATATGTTTATATACCGAAATGGTGAGAGTTCTGTATTATACTGTACGCATCTCAGAACAAACAGCGATTATTTCCTTATACAGCATTAACTGACTGGTTTTTATAACCGAGACGGAGTGTGTTTACTGCGCGGTACGGGCTGGATCTTTATGCATATAATTCTACTTTCTGCCCACACAGTGTGTTTATGTGTTTTGTGTGGATCTCAGAACAAACAGCGATTATTTCCCTATACAGCATTAATTGACTGGTTTTTATAACCAAGACGGAGTGTGTTTACTGCGCGGTACGGGCTGGATCTTTATGCATATAATTCTACTTTCTGCCCACACAGTGTGTTCATGTGTTTTGTGTGGATCTCAGAACAAACAGCGATTATTTCCCTATACAGCATTAACTGACTGGTTTTTATAACCGAGACGGATTGTGTTTACTGCGCGGTACGGACTGGGTCTTTGTCTATAACATTCACAAATTCTACGTTCTGCCCACACAGTGTATTTATGTGTTTTGTGTGGATCTCAGAACAAACAGCGATTATTTCCCTATACAGCATCAACTGACCGGTTTTTATAACCGAGACAGAGTGTGTTTACTGCGCGGTCCGGACTGAATCCTTGAATGTAATTCAGGTTCAAGTTTGCCTTTAATAGGTTTACCCTGTCAGCATCTTTCCACAAATGCTCCATATTCATTTTCAACTACATGTTGCCCTTACCAGAAGGACAAAGGGGCGCAGCTTGGGAACGTTGCAAAAAGGAATGCTCTATCGCAAAACGGGGAGAATTGGATAGAAAAGTACTTTCACTTAGGCATTATAAAGTGTTAATGGCAATAACATTAGTTGCAAGTAATGTGTAACGTCGAATGATAAGGCAATTATCAGAGATGAATTGGAACGACACAGAACGAAGTGGCCGTGGCCTAATTTGAGTAACTGTTAAAAGACTGAGTAAAACCACATAAAGCCAGACAGCCGGTTTCCAGACGAATACTTGATTCGGTGACCCTCTAGATACTCAGAGGATGATCGATAGTGCGGTGCTGCTAAGTAATCCAGCCTAGTGACGCGGCTGTTGCGCGAGCCCCATTGTCAGCATTAGTGTGATATGTCGCCGAGTAATTAGATAACCTTAACACGGGAGTCTTCATGAATAGTCTGAACGTATTAATTTGATTGCTTCCTGTTGCCAACTTTAGACACGTGCATTTCCCTTTCTCGGTCTAGTCAACGACGCCAAGTCCCTTTCACAACCCTTTCAGCGTAGTTAAATGTCTTCACCTAGAAACGCTTTTATAAGTTAATGGGCTCTGCGTGCTTAATTAAGCAAGATGCTATGAATGTCTAGTGGCTGTGGAGGTACAGCTCCACGCCTTCTTAACCTCAGCATTAGGAAGTAAGTGCTCAAGTTTAAGTCCCACCCAATTGAGCTCCCATTTATTTATTTCAGAGGAGGCTCTTTGGATCACAGAGTCGGTGCGGACGTATTAGAAAACACAAAAATCTTTTGCCCCTCCTCGGGATCAAACCTTGTTCCTTCTAGTGTGCAACCAGCAGCTTGTCGCTGTGCTGATGGAGCTAAACACGATTATGTGGATGGCTGCATGATCATGGTCGCTTTCCACTTTCGGGCATTCGGCGTAAAACATAAGAAATGCATACAAAATCTTGCTCAGAGATATCTAAGGAAGTCCTAAGGCCATATTGGAGGATAATATTAAAACTGATCTTAAATAAATGGAGTGTGAGGGTGTTCACTGTGTTCATCTGACTCACCACAGGGTCCACTGGCGAGAGTAGATGGAATGTAAGTACGAGATACAGAGTTGCTGCTTGTAAGCTGATGGTTGCTCAGGTGTTAAAGAAATTCCCCACCTTTTGTGTAAGATGAAAAAGGTTAACATTCACACGACCGTCCATTGGTTCTTATCCTGATACATTCAGTCCACACAGTCGACGCAGTCCACACAGTCCACACTGCCCACACATTTCACCCACTCCACACTGCCCACACAGTCCAATTCAATTTATATGATCCATTTTAATATTATAATCCTCCTAGTTCCCCCAAGCGGTCTTGTTTCTTCGGATTTACTCACCAAAACTTTGTATGCAATACGTGCCACGTTCCACGTTCATTTTACTCTCCTTGATTTGGTCATCCAAATAATATTCCCCGAACAGCACAAATTATGATGCTTGCAGTGGTACAGTGTTCTCCGGTCTGCACTTACGCCCTCACGCTCGCGTCCCCGTGTTTCCTTCAGCGCCATGTTCTCAGAAAGAATCTCAGTTGTTCTCTTATTTGGACAGAGCAGAAGTAAACGGGAAGGCGTAGATAGGGGAAAAACACGGAAGGACGTTGGAACGAGCTGCACGGCAGCGTGGCAAAGACGTCTGAGTGTTGCACGTCACTTGATGTGCAGACACAGAATGGAAACGTTTTTGTGACCTGATAACAGCCCCCAACTGCGACATCACCTGCCGCACCCAATCACGCTCTGCCGAAACAAACGGACAGGGCGCAGACACTGGGGGTAGAGGGACACAAGTGAGATGGGGTAATGTGTGGCAATAGCGACACTGTACTGACAGGGCGCAGACACTGGGGTAGAGGGACACAAGTGAGATGGGGTAATGTGTGGCAATAGCGACACTGTACTGACAG
>BLKM01000284.1:0-216532 GCA_013340265.1 Coptotermes formosanus
TAAGTGGGAGAATACCTTTTGAAGTACGCTATTTAACGACGCTGTCAATTACTGATGTTATACCTACAGCGTTACTGATAGACGAATGAAAGAGCGTGAAGCACCGGTACAGTGATACTGACAAGGGAAACGGAAGTACAGTCACATCGGTTATAACGGATCCTCCGACGAGTCCTAAAAATGTCAGTTATAACCGAAGTCCGTTATATCTCACGTTCGGTTCAATTACGTTTTAAATACGCCGAACTTAAGGGAACTTCGGGCTAGTTCCAACAGATCACAGCGAACCAACTGACACAAAGGTACATTTGTGTACAGTACAGTACAATTCCTTAACCCTTGATGTAAGCCACGGAAGCACCACGCACCAAGGTGCCCGCATGCGCCCCTCCTTTACGCACCTACTGTATTGTACAGTACAGTACACTCAAAAATTTTTCCATACGTATTCGCACCTGGTTGGTCGGCGAGTGCTGATACGTATCACTTCTTGGCCGAAAAATCAGTTCTGTTTACGTGCATTAAATAAGTCTTACAAATTCGTTACCTAAAATTTTACGAGTAAATGCACCGAAGTCAAGCCGTAATTGATTTATGACAGGGCACTCTACCCCAAGTGCCATAAAATGCTCGCACGTGGCAATTGCAGTACTTTCGCGCTGGTGCATGAACAGAAGCTATCAGCTACAGACTGCCCCGGCTTATCCATTATAACCGCTAAGGGTTGGACTTTGTCCTTAGTAAAGCCTAACAAAGTGCAAAATTTACAAGTCTCCTCGGCGTCTCCGGGTACAAAATGCTATCAAATTACATACGTAGTCTTCATGTCTCCCTGACGTGTGGAGACCTCTGCGCTAGAACACTGTAACCGTTGTGAACCGTCCATCATTTTGATGAAAACGGAATAGCCGAGGAAAATCGACTGTTAGTGGAATGTCGGAGAAATCCGATGTAACGAAGATCACATATATGAGAGACCGATGTAACCGAGGTAGTTACTGTAACGAAGCATAGGGAAACGGCCGGGTAATTGAGCGGGGGGGGGGGGGGGTCCGGTATAACCAAGGTCGAATGTATTCGGAGGAAAACCTGTCCCAGTGCCACTTCGTCCACCAGAAGTCCCACACGGATTGGCCCGGGATTGAACCCGGGCCTCGGCGGTGAGAGCACGGCAACTAACCACCTCAGCCATGGCGATGCCTTGGGACAGGAATGCTTTCTCTTAAACTGTGAGTATAAGGGAGTGCAATAAAAATAAACTTGACCCTTTGGATCCAAAGCAGAGGAAGAACTGGGTAATTTTCAGTGGTCCCAATGACAACCTACCCTTTAAAGCAAGAATTTCATGCAACAAGGACGTACATAAGATCTGAGTTCCTCCCTCATAGTCTAAATCACGAAGACAAACTGCTTAATTATGTTTACAGAAATGATCACTGTTGATTACGCTAATCATGCAAAACACAAACACAATTTGTAAAAAAAAGGGTGGAACCTTTTTTTTACGGTTACAGCAGGCAGTACATCAGAGTAATCAGGGTTCCTTAAAAGGTTAAGTAACTCACTGACAGCAATGCAACACTGCTACCACAGGAGCGTCACATTTCATACTGTCCTGTGTTATCTTCAGCCCACTTTATCACAACCCAATTCAAAAGGACCCAATTTCATATTAACATCGTATCCCTGTCTCAGCTGCGTGCATTCCTAAAGTGACTTCCCCACAAAAATTTTTGACGTACTTCTTGTTCCCTAACTCGGTGCTACATGTTAGTTCGTCACGACCTCCTTAACTTAGACTGTCCTAATTACAGTAATAGATGAGTACAAAAATAAAGCCTGTTCAGTACATCATCTACTCTGAAATTAGTTCTTGTGTATGACTACAAAGAAGTATTTGTTAACTGTCAACACAACTGTATTGATATTGAAGTTAATTAGTCATATTAATCTTTTAAAGCCTAGCGGTAACTTTACATACCACCAGGTTTAACATTAAAAAATTCTACGTGGTGCCCACATTGCGTTTATGTGTTTTGTACGGATCTCAGAACAAACAGCAACTTTTGCCTTACAAAACATTAAGAGACTGGTGTTTATAACCGAAGTGGAGAGTGTTTACAGCGCGGTACGCACTGAGCCCTTATATAAAACAGATACGCTTCGTCTTTAAAGGGTTAAAAAATTCTACGTGGTGCCCACATTGCGTTTATGTGTTTTGTACGGATCTCAGAACAAACAGCAACTTTTGCCTTATAAAACATTAAGAGACTGGTTTTTATAACCGAAGTGGAGAGTGTTTACAGCGCGGTACGCACTGAGCCCTTATATAAAACAGATACACTTCATCTTTAAAGGGTTAATAAGGTAACATGTTTCAACTCAATCATGGTCATCTTCAGGCCATCTGGTATCTCGTGTATGTTCAAGTATGTCCTCTCACTGTCCCACTTTCAACTGATATTCCTTCCCATTCAATGTAACAGTCACTAGCCAACATTCCCTTTTCGTATTCATGAAGCCCAAAGTCTGACATTCAGCCCAGAGATCAGCTATCAACAGATTTTGCATGGTTTCCTGCAGTCTATCTGTGCAAACTGTATGCTAATGGACAAACCCAGTCCATGGGACACTTCGGAGCACTTTCACCAACAACATACTACTGTCATTTACTTGTTGCATCGCACAGGAAATACTAGGTTTTGTCATGTATCATACACGATTTCTCAGAGTAAGTGTGAATCATTCTTCATTGGCTGATGACTTCACCAGTGATGCCCATTTGGACATCACATTTGTTTATGCATCAGAATTCTAGGTTATGACATGTTGACACATACAATGTGTCTTCAGATCCTCACAGTGGATTGTGTGGTAACTACCAAATTACAGTTTAATATTATGAACTCTGTTCTCCTGATATATGATTCAATGTCATTGGATAATCATTTCCCACCATTTTGAATGAAAACAGTGTCTTCATCTTCAAGGGTCTAGAGGCCTGACAAGACCCCTGAAGATGAAAACATCATGTTCTTTTGAAATCTCAACAACCAACAGTCCTCAACCACAATGCCAAGTAAACTTCAAGATTCACCAATTTCAACATTCACTATAATCACCTCTGTCATCTGATGATGATCAGAACTCACAATATCTTGACCCTGTTTCCCAGTGTCCTCATTTTGATGATGTTCCAGGACATGTGCTGTACTGGTCACCTTCCTTCGAACATTTCACAAACAACCTTTACATCACTGCTATCTAACACTGTCTTTGAGACATAACACCCCACTGTATCCAGTAACACCAAATCTCTAAGACATTTTGTAGTCTGCATACAAACTATGCTAATACTTCATCCTGCCATCAACAGGCAGACACTTTATGCTACTTTGTGACATTTATGTGACCAAACAATCCATTTTTTCTGCTGATATACACCGAATATGGCATAAAAGTAAGATAACACTACAGTGACACAGACATGCTGCCATTTAAAAGTAGACAGAGTGTCATTTAAAAAGTCTTCGAAGAGTTAATCTGGGATAGCTCTCAAAAAGTCACTGGGATATTATTTGTTGGCATACAATGCCTAAGGCATCTGAAATATTTATGCTTCTGATTCTTCCAAACGGTGACTGAAACTGATGTTAGTCTGCAGCAGAATATCACCTATGGTACTTCTGCACATCAAAATCTTCCAGATGTTTTGGTCTCTCTGTAACCCATTTCATGCACTGAACTAATGATAATTGACTAATGCTACTAACTATGTTTGTGTGGGACATGCATGCCTTGATAAGCAGGACACAATATTGGTGCACCAATATCACTGCAGTCATGTCTGTCCAGGAACTCTTTAAAGATATTACATAAATTATCAGATTACTGCATGACTCTACTTTTAGAAATCTTGGGTGTGAAATATATACTCAGTAACGTTCAGATCACAGATTAGACACAACACATTATCATGAGTGATGTCAGACATAAAATGATAACTGTTACAAATGAGGTACATGACTTTCAACTACAACAGTATTATTAGAGAAGTCCTGTTATGGTCTAAAATGTGCTGTGCTCCAGCTAAATATCTGAATAAGCCATTGTCAGGCACTGGTAACAAATAGCTATATACAGCATACATATTATATGAGTACAGTAGTGTAACCATCATTTTACAAGGAATAATTGAATAACATTTCATCTTGCCAGGGGTCAACATTTAAGTCATACATATACAGTGAAACTCGCTTAAGGAAAACCTGGTNGCGAGTCAAGTTGAATGCTGTTTGTTGCATCCATTTCTGTTCTTCGCCTGTGACAAAAGCAAACTTTGTGAACGTGAAAGCTATCAGATATCCACTATGGTTCAAAGCCCATATTAAGTATCCTTTCTGAGCAGGGATGGAAATGGCTTTTCCAAACCATGCAAATGCTGAAGGATCATTAAAAAAGCCTGGTGCATGATGAAAACATATTATAAAGGGAAACAGTATAATGCACTTTTACAAAAAGTAATTGCACAGGTCTACATGTCTTGTAGTGGGGAACAGCTTTAGAAACTGGAAATAAATTCTTAACATTCTGTTAGCTTTTCTTATGGTACCTTGACAAATGGCCGAGACCATAACATAATGAATGGGGGCATCTATCATTCAGAAGATGGCTTTTTGTTGTGTGCATATTGGCCCTCAGATTGCTATGGGAACTGCTGTATGATAGAGACAGGACAAACCCTTTCTTGACCTAGAGAAGTTGGTGTTGGTTTGTTCTAAACCACAGCATCTAATCTGGAACCATTCCGCCCACCTAGCATGTCAGAAAAGGCAGGTTGTTATTGCTTCAGTTTACAGTGTCCACTGTATGGCTGTAATAGGCTGCATGTGTAATGTTGAAAACCTGACAAGCAGTATAAATGATGTTATGATATCACAAGTGTGGTGTCAACACAGTGAAGCCATATCACAGGTTTTCTTTATGCCAATTTTACACCAGTTTTTCTGAGCGTACCACGTATCACTCACAATATAATATAATATAATATAATATAATATAATATAATATAATATAATATAATATAATATAATATAATATAATATGTTAGTAGTGACAAAGATGACTGTTGAAGTAAAAACATGTCACCAATTATGTTAAAGAATGCCGTGTTAGTGGTAAAGTAACTATTGGTGTGTCGACAGATGGCTTATTATTAAAAGATTAATACACACCCTGTTGAGTTTGATGAAAATGCATGGAGATGACTTGTTGAAACCATACCCCATTTCCATAGTGCAGGGATGAAAATTCTTCACATTAACTGCACAAACCTTACCCTCCTGCGGAGGCCGATCAAAATCACATATTTGCTGATTCTTCCCTCCACCAGGAAGCTTCTGTGGAAGACGATATGCTGTAAGTACAAAGAGTATCATAATGAGCATAGATTTCTTTCATGCATGTTTCAGTTACTGTGCGTGAGCAAGAGTAGATGTAGAAACACAAGCAAATTGCTGTATCTTTAATATGAAGATTTTTTATTGTAAATGAAAAAACTGATGTAGCACAGTGTAGTCTTAATGAAAACAAGAACATTTTTCGTATGTGGGAAGTAATGTTATGTATAAACTGGAAATCGGCTCTGGAACCTTAGAAGCTGAGGAAAGTGTGAGGCAGGAAAGTCGTGCTTGCAGTCCTTAGAGAACTACAAAGATGGGTCCTGAACGGTACCATTCTGTAATTAGTCTTTTAAAACCCTTACAAAAGCAGTTATTGTGCACATCTTTGACAGAATTTGCTGTATTTGTATGCCTTTGTATTTACCTCCCTCATTCATTCATTTTTCACTGATTGATTGATTGATTCATCCATTCAATCATTTATTACACATTCTTTAAATCCATACAAGGTTCAACAACCCTATTGGATACAGAATTTGTCATAATAACATATAATGCAAATATACATGCTGTAACAAAGCATATGTCTTCATGACAAGACACATATAAATACAATATGACAAGTGTCGAAATTGATTTAAAATCATAACAATAAAACCTTAATATAAAACAATAACTGTAACAAAATTATCAAGCATATCGTTAATGACCTTGTAGAGGTCGAAACATGTAGGAGGGACATAAGGGACAGATGATTATTTATTACTGATCATGCAATCCGTTGGATTAAATACTGTACGAGCAATATATTGCACAGAATATGGATTACATTAAAAAGTGCACAGTGCAAATTGACTGTATAAAGGTTTTAAAAAAGTTAACCATACAAATAAGTAGGAATACATGAAAAACATGTCTCACTTACCCAAACGTTACATATAAAAATGATGCATATTTTAAAAAACAAACGGGGAATAAAATTTTAAGTCATATCCCATCAAACAGTGCTGTGAGAATTTCAAATAAAAATTAAAAAAATACAATGTCAATTAAGTAAGTGCTGGGACTGACATAAATTAGCACTAAATCCAATGAATGAAATAAAACACACATCTGAAAAACTTTCTTACACAAAACAGTAACACGACTCTCCAATCTATTATTAATAACTGGAGATTAAAAAGACAATATTTACAGCATGAAATAAAAAAGATTTCACTGATTTTTTTTTCACGCAGTAATGAAGGCTACATTTTAATACTTCCCAGCCAGGGTTCCGCAACAATCAAGGAATTAACACATACAAATTTTGGAATACCGCAAAGAAATTCCTGATATTCATCTAATGACAGGAAAATTGCTTCGATTTTTTCTTACAATGTTAAGCTGACTTATATACATACAGGCCTATATATAATCTCTTCACAAATACATTTTGTCAACAATAATTTAGCAGTAACTGACTTGATGTCCCCACTAAAATATTTTCGAACCTATGAAAGCTTTTATACACAGGGGTCCTCCGATATGAAAAGCCATTTTCGAGGTTCCTCCGTGAAACAAAGGTTGAAAAATACTGTTTTAATGTACTCATACACTCAACGACCTTAGCCTATATTCATACACTACTATAGTTACCAATTACGCAATCTCTAGATCCAATTTTTATACGCCCACTACATGATATAACATTTCTTAAAAATATACTTATTTTGAGTTGTATGCACATGTTTGTATAAAACGTCCACAGACACTAGGTTAAGGGACAAATACGAAGTTTTGCTGAAATTATGAACTGATGTTATGTATTAATGATAAATTTAAATCAGCCATAATATTTTTAGTAATCACGTCACAGTACAACATAATTAGCTTTTATACATACGTTCCAGGAACTTGTCTAGCAGATCAGTCCAGTGCCTGCAGTCACTTTCGTTAGACGCCTGGTACCAAACCAGCGCGGTCGCATCATCTGACATAGGCCGAAATCCGAGACCTGTTTACGAAACACAATTTCAACAAACAGTCTATACAGTCATACTGATCCTAATTAAGCACCTTACCATAAAGACATAGGCAAAACATCTCGCATTATTAACCCTGGAACTAGGAGGAGATTAACCTTTTAAAGCCTAGCGGTTACTTTACGTACCGGCCAATTTAATATTCAAAAATTCTACGTGGTGCCCACATTGCGTTTATGTGTTTTCTACGGATCTCAGAACAAACAGCAACTTTTGCCTTATAACACATTAGGAGATTGGTTTTTATAACCGAAGTGGAGTGTTTACAGCGCGGTACGGACTGAGTCCTTATATAAAACAGACAACGTTTCGTCTTTAAAGTGTTAAGTGGTCAATGACAGGCTCTGGCCGCCTTACCGGCGAGGAATAAACCCTACGAAGCACTGAATAGGAAAGTGGACGGGCTGCATATTTAGTCTGGGAGTAATGGAAAAGATTTAAATATACATTACACTGCAGCTTTGACAACCGGTGTTATGTACCGAATTTTGGAAATGAGCTGTCATATATTGTATGAACTCTTCTCGGGCTGATAGCCATGTCAATTGTTTAAAAACCTCCGACGTTTCAGAGACACACTCCATCTCCATCCTCAGGGAAAGTGATCTGTGGAAAGTGATCTCAGATCACGTTCCCCTGAGGATGAAGACGGAGTGTGTCTCTGAAACGTCGGAGGGTTTCAAACAATTGACACGGCTAACATCCCGAGAAGAGTTCATACAATTTTGTAGCCGTGAAATCCTGAAGACATATAGCTGTCATATATATTTAGGTTATGATTAAGAGAAACAACACACAATTTTGAACATAGCAGTACTGAATTGCCCTGCACGACTTTATATCACGACATAAGAACACTACAGTGTATTTTCTTATTAAACCATACAAATTAATAAGATAGGCAATATACGTATAACATAACATCGTGGCGCGTTCGCGTAACCATTGTTTCTATGGAAACACAACAATGAATTCTCCGTGTGTTGTTCAGCTACCTGTCCATGTCGAATATATAAAATGTTGAGTGTTGCACAGCAATGCTTTTATGGCAAATTTATGTCGCCAGCAAAAATAAAACGTACGTAGGTCTTCATGTAAAGTGTCTGGTGCTGCACTGAAACAAAAAATGTTAGTTTGCTCACGGCCTTCTTTAGACGTACAATTTCGCTAAACAGATCGTAATGACAGGTCGTTGCGCAGTTTCTCATTTTTTGTAACTGTTGCCATAAAACATTTCATGAGATCAGACGGAATTAATCAACTATGAACTGTCTCAGTGCGTCTGTATTCTGTCGTAGCTATCCGGCACGCAAACCGCAACTTTTCTGCGCCGCATTGTACTGTCATCTGTGGCTTGTCTGGCTGCACCATATTTCTGCACATTATCTCATAAAAGGTACGATTTTCGTCAGAAAAAGTTATTTAACACAAATGTGTTTTTTTGATTTTCTCTACAACTTTTGTCTGAAAAAAGTCTCATTCTAAGAAGAATTCAGGAAGATATTATCATAAATGTACATAGGTCTTCATGCAAAGTACCCGTTATTCTTGTCACATTTTAATGAAACCTGAATTTTCTCGACAGATTTCCGAAAAACGCTCAAATGACAAACGAAGTTCTCCGAAGACGTCACGTAGACAGCTCTCCGTCAAATGTGTCAGTCTATTATGGTGCGGCTATCAAGAGGTCTAATTAATAATATCATATTTCGTTGTCAATTTATGTGCCGAATTTCTAATAGTACCAGTTCCATTTATTTTAAAATTGTCAGATATGAAATATGTCAGATATGAATATACAGCGTGTCCCAACTTCTGGGTGTTATTTTAGAAGTTATTTGGAGTAAAAACTGCTAAACATATGCCAGACTACCAACCGTTACACCGCTAACAGAATTTTGAAGCACATACACGGCTGTAAGATAAAAATTTACAGTAGATGTGTTTTATCACACTGTATTCATAAAAATAAACTTGTGTGTCAGATAACAGCAGAAGAGAAAGATACCTATGTCGTAACCTACGGTACGACATTTGTCCCGTAATACAACATAACATAGGCAGCAATTATGTCTTACAACCTCGAAAGAAAACTATGTGTCAGATCACACCAAATATACAGACATAAAATTTTCGTTATATTAGCGAAATACAGTAAAATATGCGATATCCGGCGTTGGATTATCCGGAAATCTCTATTAACCGGCAAATTGACAAACAGCCCTATTGTATTTAAATATATAGTTATATGTTGGTGTCCTGATTTTTTACATTATGTGTGCACCTTGTTACGTAAATAGTAGTGAAAACAACTTGAAAGTGCAGCATGGAAAACAGGACAGGATATCAAGTGACAAGTTAAATGGCTAGGTCTGTCCATGCGGTTGCTAGGTATATTAAGTATTATATTCTGATATCCGGAAAATTGCGATATCCGGCAAACCTATGGTCCCAGTAGAGCCGGATAGCGCAGATTTTACGGCAGGTTTGTCTATTTACGTAGTTACAAGATCTCACGAACCTTGACTGCTTCTTGTACTGGCACATGAAGGGAATTATCGACCAGCAAAAGTCGCAGCCAAGAGAACTGACGCAGCGTATCACGTTGTCCGCTGACCGCATGACAGATTACGAAATTATCAGAAAGGCAACAGATATGTTCTGAGAGGGCAGGATTAACCAAACTATAATTTTGCATGTTGCTTTGTATGGGTGTGAAACTTGGTCTCACACTGAGCGAGGAACAAAGACTGATGGTGTTCGAGAATAGGGTGCTGAGGAGAATATTTGGGCCTAAGAAAGACGAGGTGACAGGGGAGTGGAGAAAACTACATAACAAGAAATTTAATGACCTGTAATCATCACCAAATATTATTCGGGTAATAAAATCGAGAAGAATGAGATGGGCGGGGCACTTAGCACGTATGGGGGAAAAGAGAGGTGCAAACAGGATTTTGGTGGGGAGACCTGAGGGAAGGCGACCACTTGGGAGACCCAGGCGTAGATACGAGGATAATATTAAAATGGATCCTCAAGAAGTGGGATCGGGCATGGACTGGATTGAGCTGGCTCAGGATAGGGACAGGTGGCGGGCTCTTGTGAATGGGGTAAGGAACCTCCGGTTTCCATAAAATGCGGGGAATTTCTTGACTAACTGAGAAACTGTTAGCTTCTCAAGAAGGCCTCTGCTCCATGTAGTTAATTAGTTAGTTAGTTAGATATATTAACCAACTCCAACACTGTGTACACCAGATTTACTTCACTTTAAGATTTGAAACTTAAAATTTCATTAGGCGGGGTCCAACATGTTCCGATGGACAGCCCATCATCGTCAGAGACACAAGACATAGCAGAAAAATGAAATTTTAAGTTTGAAATCTTCAATTGAAATAAATCGAGTGTGCATTGTGTTTGAGTTGGTTAATATATCAGACAGAGAATGGTGGATGTTGCCTTGAACAGTAATCAATTAACATATCTGACAGTCGATCTCCTTTAATATTATCTAATCAAAATTGACTTTTTCTTCCGTGTCAACTAACGTAACTAAATTGATAACACAATTAAAATTGATACCTTTCTTTTGTGGTGTTCTCTGATACAAATTTTTGTTTTGATGTCGCACACACAGCAGGGAAAATTTAACTGATGATTAGTTTTCTGGTGCTATCGGACACAAGCTGTACAGTAGGTAAAGACAGATATCCTTCTCTTGCGGTGTTACCTGATTTTTCTCTTTATTTGTACAGAATGATAAAAACACATGTATCTGAATACTTACCGTTGCAGCCATGTACGTACATGAAAATGCTCATAGCTCTGCAATGGCTGATAATCGGGCATGTGTTGATATAACATGTTTTACTCAAAATGGAGCATAAAATAACATTCTGAAGTTTGGCACACCTTATGAGAAACACCCTGTATATATAACATACACATGCGCGCACAAAAAACACACACACACAGTATATAAACTCATATGTTATTTATAACACATGTTCAATCTTTTGTACACAATTTGGCCCGTGCTTACGACATATCTTAATACTAAAATTTCCTTACCTGCCTCCAATGGGTTTTTAGTTACTGCAGTCATATCTCAAGCTAAATATAAATTTTGCACTACCAACACGCTGCTTCTTACATCATGCATAATACTTGCATTTAGAAAGTTCGTACTATCTCTTAAACACGACGTTTAACGACGCGATATAAAGTTGCACTTGCGTCGTTATACTCATAAGCGTAACTTGGCCAATAACACTGGGGGGGGGGGGAAGGGGGGAACTGACCATGGCTATTGGGAACTTCATTTTACAAAGCAGTCAAATTTGAAAGAGGGGAAAATTGTCCACACAAAACGCAAGTTTTTCATTTTCTGTTTTCTGTCTATTTTTTATTTGTCATTATTCAATTCAGTAACCAAATAAACTATCCCTAGGTTAAAAAAATTGGAGAGCATTTGCTCCCCCCGGCCCCCCCCCCCCCCAAGTTACGCCTATGGTCATAGCATCCAAATTTCGAACCGCCGCCATGTTGGTACTACTGATGATAGAAAATTTTAAAAGAAAGAGGGAGTTAAAATGGTAAGCAATTCTACGAACAGCATAATAAGACTAAACCCAATAAATATCATATTATACACCACAGTGTGCGAAGACAACGCAACACCTAGCAGCATAACGTACGGTATAAAAATCTCCACCCTTCCTCCCCCCCAAAGATCATTTGTGTTAGATGTTATTAGGAAGAAAGACATACGGATGAAAGATGTGATATCTTAAAACACTGGATACAACATATGGGCCGTGGGCCTCATGTGCTCGCGAAATATTTCTTCCTGTGACAGTAAACATGTTACTTAACAACTTAATCTGGTGGTGTAACCACGAATTTTACAAATTTTCAACATGACGCCCCCGTCTTTCCGGTGCATCCAAAAATGGGAGCGGTCACCCCTTCATATCTGCATAATGACTTGTAGCGCACAAATTTCTCTTTCATGAATTAAGTACACATACTCTTCGTACAAAAATAAAATACAGTATATCATGTTTGGTGGGGGCACGCGGTGGCGCAGTTGGTTGAGGCACTGCGCTCCAAACCGGCAGGTCGCGGGTTCGATTCCCGATGGTGCCGTTGGATTTTTTCATTGACATAATCCTGTCGGTCGCACTGTGACCCTGGGGTCGACTCAGCCTCTAACATAAATGAGTACCAGGAATATTTTCTGGGGGGTAAACACGGCCGGTGCGTAGGGCTGACAACCTTACCACCTTCATGTGCCGATTGTCTAGAAATCTGGGAGCCTCAACCTCCTGGAACCCTGTGGGCCTGTCCAGGCCTGTAATGGGACTGCTTTACCTTTTTTATCATGTTTGGTGGAATTTTATTCAAACTACTATTGGTCAAAATTTCCAGACTTACTCAAGCTTAAACCTGTCCCCGAGACAGCCCACATTTTCTGTACTGAATCTAGCCAATAACTTTCGGCAGTAACCTATGGCAACTGACATGAGATCCTACGGACACTATAATCACATCTGCAGCCGAGCTATGTACCACGCGCTTGCTAAGAAATCTTTCATTCACCTTCGAATACGTTCCAGCTACGAAGGCCTGACATAACCTGGATTTGTTTTCTAATCACGGGAATTACAAGCAAGGTAGACGGTCGGGATATCGTAGTCAGTATAGCGACTCGCTACGGGCTGGACAATCCGGGGATCGAATCCTAGTGGGGGTGAGATATTCCGTACCGTCTAGACCGGTCACGAATACTCACCCATTCTGCTACATAATGCGTACCCGGTCATTCCCGGGGGCAAAGCGGGCGGAACGTGGTGCTGATCGCCCACCTCCCTTTAACGCAGGGTTGTGAATGGGTGGAACTGTACCTCCGCCTTTCTACTGTGCCTGCATAGGCATGTTATGTGGTAACTTTTATCTTTCACACGCTAGGTATGGGGTATCGTAGTCGGTATAGCTACTCGATACGAACTGGACGGTCCGGGGTTCGAACCCCGGTGGTGCAGACATTTTCCACACCCATGCAGATGGGCCCCGAGGCTCAGCCTGCCTCCTGTACAGCGGATACCGGCACCCTTTTCCGAGGTTAAAACCGGACGTGGCGTTGATCATCCATCCTCTTTTAGCTCTGAGGTTAAAAAAGGGTAGATCTACATCCCTACCCCTCACCCACCGTGCCTCCATGGCATGTTATAGGGTGAACATTTCCTACATATATCTACTTAGTCCTTCCCTCTTCTACCTACTTGTTCACAGCAGGTGTCGAGGGTTTTTGTGATTTCATTTGATCGCACTCAAACACACACCACAGTCGGTAGGACTCCTCTGGACGAGGGATCGACCCGTCGCAGAGACCTCTACCTGACAACATAAACACCGTACAAGACAAATATCCATGCCCCGGATTCGAACCCACGATCCCTGCAATCGCTCGGCCGCAGACCTACGCCTTAGACCGCGTGGCCACTGGGATCAGCATTATCCACACATTCTAGGTATAAATATACCGACAATTCTTAACCCTTTAAACCCTACTGGTTACTATATCTACCATCGTTTTCCACGATAAAAAGTTTATGTTTTGCCCACAAAAGGCATTTCTATCTTTTATATAAACCTCGGAACAGACATTACCTCCCTATACAGCATAAACTGGTAGCCTATGTATTTATAATCCAGGTGTAGTGTGTTTACTGAGCGGTACGAGCTGATTTTCAAATATAATTCAGACTAAACTTAATCTAAAAAGGTAACAGAATTCTGTAATACCTGGACGTGAACCAATAATACTATCGTCCAACAGGTACCTCGGTTGTTTATCATCGTAGACCCAAAGCATACATTTCATGCAGATTGCAAACAAGCCAAACAGAGCACCGAAGAAGAACACATAGAAAATGAAGACCGATCCTAGAACAGAAATAAAAACAAATTAAAATTGGTTAATACTAGGCCTGTAAATTCTAGCAGAAGTTTCGTTTCGTTTCGTAGTCCTTCCCTCTTCTACCTACCTGTTCACAGTAGGTGTCGGGGTTGTTTATTTTCACTTGATCACACTCACACACACACCACAGTCGGTAGGACTCCTCTGGACGAGGGGTCGGCCCGTCGCAGAGACCTCTACCTGACAAAACAAACACTCATAAAAGACAAACATCCATGCCCCCGGTGGGATTCGAACCCACGATCTCAGCACGCGCTCGGCCGCAGACCTACGCCTTAGACCGCGCAGTCACTGGGATTGGCTTCTAGCAGAAGTCAAATGCGTGAAACATCCCGTCCGTAATGAATGACGGCCACACCCATGTGCTATACAGCTTTCAACGTTCAGTTGAGATTACAGTCTTAGAACTGCCCTGTGTGTGTTAAATTGTGAGTCGCCACGCTGCAACAGTCAGTATAAATATAGGGTGTCTTTTTTTTCCTGCTTAACAGATAAGCGTCGGCCCGACGGTCTAGTGAGTTTTTATTAGACTTTCTGAAGGTTGTTACCAATGAGATCGTTTGTCTAGCTCCCGTCATCGACTGTTAAACCTCCCCGAGACGCGGCGTACAATGCAACGCTGGCACAGCGAGGGGCGAGCGCTGGGCCGGCGCTTATCGGTCAAGTAGGAAGAAAAACCCTACACATCGACTGTTCCTTTGGAATTGGAGTTGTAACACAATAAAGATATTACGTTTACACATATCCAAATATATTTGCTTACTTCTTTTTCCTCAAGAACTACTCCCAATTGATAATTCTACCTATATGAACAAGATTTAAGATTTTCAATAACAACCACCGTTGTAAATCAATCCTATGTTACTGCTACAAAATGAG
The DNA here is from genome assembly GCA_013340265.1 of Coptotermes formosanus. NCBI lineage: Eukaryota > Metazoa > Arthropoda > Insecta > Blattodea > Rhinotermitidae > Coptotermes > Coptotermes formosanus. The sequence goes on from BLKM01000284.1 coordinate 15,282, forward strand.
TCTAGATATTACGTCTACACATATTAAAATATATTTTCTTACTTCTTTTTCCTCAAGAACTACTCCCAATTTATAATTCTGACGTCACATCGGTCTCCTTCTTTCTCTGTTATCTTATAAGTCCGTGATGATGACGGGCTGCCCGTCGAAACACGCTGGACAACGTAATGATTTTTAAATCTTATCTCTTGAACTTTTTAATGTATTTTATTATACATAGTGTTAGAGTTGGTTATTGTATCTCTTATCAGATGTTCAAGTTTGCACGTAAGCCTATTTTTTTTAAATAGATAGTTTTATCATAAGTAACAGCTACTACGTACAATAAGAAATACAATACCCAAACGTTTGTAATTTATGAGATCTCATAAAAAAAAGAAATATATACTCTGTATGTATATTTGCCTTATTTAAAAGTTCTTATCTGACAGCCTGATGACAGTCCTACAAGTGGACCGAAACATGTAGCTGAGTTACTATAAATACATAGTTGTGTCAGACGGAAAATCTTTGTATTTACCCACACTGATATCCACATTCCTTTACTGACTACAGACAACCTGTNTCCTCAGCACCCTATTCTCGAACACCATCAGTCTTTGTTCTTCCCCCAGTGTGAGAGACCAAGTTTCACATCCATTCAGAACAACAGGTAAAATTATAGTTCTGTATACCCTAATATTTGTGTTTTTGGATAGCAACCTGGAAGACAAAACATTCTGCACCGAATGATAACAAGCATTCCCCGACTTCAATCTGCTCTTAATTTCTTCCTGAATGGAGTTTCGATCAGTTAGGGTTGCTCCCAAATATTTGAATTCTTCCACCCTTTCAAAGGATTTATTACCTATATTTATGTTGTGATTGTGTCCTGCATTCTGATTAATAATAAGACACGAATAAGACACTGTGTAAAAAATATGTAAAAGAAAGTGTTTAAATTAGGTATAAATATATTACCATCATGAACAATTAGCCTGCAATCAAGATGTTACGACTTTTTATTAAATGTGTATAAGCATGAAAGTTGCATTTTATTCACGGTAATGTGAGCATACTCTGTTCATAAAATCACTGAACACAGCCTTTCACGGTTTGTAGGCCTGCATACTCCTGTTTTTTTTATGAAGATCCTGCGATTTAATATTTAAAAGCACTTAAAAGAGATAAAGAGACATAGACAGTACACATATGAAAATAAATTTAGGACAAACCAATTTATGCCGCACTTACAACAGATAAAACGACCAAGATATTAACTAACTAACTCCATGACTCAGAGTACCTCCTGAGAAGCTAAGAGTTTCTCAGCTAGTCAAGAAATTCCCCGCATTTTATGGAACCCGAAGGTTCATTACCGCATTCAGAAGAGGCCGCCACCTGTCCCTATCCTAAGCCATCAACCCAGTCCACGCCCCATCCCACTTCTTTAAGATCCATTTTAATATTATCCTCCCATCTATGCCTGGATCTTCCAAGTTGTCACAATACACACAATAAAATAAATTTACGGTAAACCAATTTATTCCCTACTTAGATCAAATAAAAAGACCAAGATATTACAAACAAAGAAATAAATTTGAGGCAAACCAATTTATTCCTTTCTTTCTTACGTGTTTCCGCTTTTCAGGGTCATTTTCAGACGGAACAACTAATAGTAGCAGAAATTACCAGATTTAAGAACATCTCACCTCTTACATATCATTTAACATTCTCCTGATGGGTATATCCCTGTGTCAAAGTTCACACTGAAGTCGGTTCTCGTGGGACAAGTAGCTTTAAAGTTGCTAATATGCTATAGACCACATATATTGATTGGTACACAGATTTTTCTCTTAGTATTTCTTCAAGTATAAACTACTTAAAAAATCCGACAAGAACAAGCCATAAAACTTAACCAAGCACACATGTAGGCCTATTGCATGCCACCTACCAATGCTTTCATGACAACCATTTCCGACAAAATTTGGTAACACTTACAGTAACCGCAATAACCATCCGACAAGCACCACAATTATATACAAAAACAACGCTGTATATAGCCTACACTCTGAGCACCAAATATTATCGAAACCAGTTTAAAAGTCTGGGAGGTTAAACACGCTGGATGACAAAAATACAAACATATCTCCCACGAATTACTGTAGTTGAGTGCACTTCGTTTGGTGAATTATTTGTTATGCTTTATGTTCAGAAATACCTCAGTGAAGGTAATTACTTAAACAGGGCGTATGATATGACTGCAGAATATAATATGCGTTATTATGTAATGCCAATTTCAAGAAAACTGACTGAAATCGAGGAATTTATTGTGGTGGTTTTCATTCTTTCATAAATATACTGTACAGAAATTACTGACTCTACATAACATCAAAGGGCCGCGGTGACGCAGATGGTTGAGGCACTGCGCTACAAACCGGCAGGTCGCGGGTTCGATTCCCGATGGTGTCATTGGATTTTTTTATTGGCATAATCCTGTCGGTCGCACTATGGCCCTGGGGTCGACTCAGCCTCTAACAGAAATGAGTACCAGGATTATTTCCTGGGGGGTAAACGCGGCCGGTGCGTATGGTTGACAACTGTCTAGAAATCTGGGAGCCTCGACCTCCTGGAACCCTGTGGGCCTGTCCAGGCCTGTAGTGGGACTGCTTTGCCTTTACATAACTGCATTACCCTTCTCTTTCTCGCAACTACAGGTCAATATAATACACTGGTATGCTTCGCCAATTTATAGCTGTACAGAAATGCTGTTTCCTTTCGGGAAATGCTTGCTAACATTTGTTTCACAGCCTTCTGTCTTCCGCATGCTATCTAAAAACGCGAAGATTAAAATATATAAAATTATAATTTTGTTTTCTGCTTTGAATGAGTACGAAACTTGCTACCTCACACAAAGTGTTCGGGCACAGGGTGCTGAGAATAGCATTTAAACCAGACAGCAAGAAAGTAAGAGGAAAGTGGATGAAACTGCATAATGAGGTGCTTTATTATTGGTAATACCTACCAAATATTAGGATCATCAGGAAGACAAGATGGGCGGGTCCTGTGGAACGCATGGGAGAAGACAGAGTTTTGTGGCAGAAACCTGAAGGAAATAGGACACTTGCAAGACCTAAGAGTAGACGGAAGGATAACATTACGCTAGAAAGGCCCGGAGGGCGTGAACTAGAGTGATGTAGTGCAGAACAGGGACCAGAAGACGGTAAGGTGCGTGAAGTTTCTTAACTAACTTCTCACGGAGGATTCTGCCCCATGCAGCTTGTTACTGTGTATTTCCAAATGACAGCCTGATAAAAGACTCACAGATTCGCGTTTCAAACGTCATTCAAACACAGGCTGTCTCAATTAAATCACTAATATATTCTACCGAAGGTCACCTGTCTTGTGATTTCTTTCGGTATTCAAGTTAACGCAAAATTAATGAAGACGTCTTCACAAGGCTGGCTCCTGTCTGGCAGCTTTCCACATAAATCACTGAGGCTGTATTAATGTTTAAACAGGCAGACAGACGGATCATTGCCACTTAAAATCAATTTTCCCCATGTAAAAAAAAAAGCAGTCCCATTACAGGCCTGGACAGGCCCAGAGGGTTCCAGGAGGTTGAGACTCATCGGCACATGAAGGTGGTAAGGTCGTCAGCCGTACGCACCGGCCGCGTTTACCCCCCAGGAAATATTCCTGGTACTCATTTCTGTTAGAGGTTGAGTCGACCCCAGGGCCATAGTGCGGCCGGAAGGATTATTGCCAATGAAAAAATCCACTGACACCATCGGGAATCGAACCCGCGACCTGCCGGTTTGTAGCGCAGTGCCTCAACCAACTGCGCCACCGCGGCCCCCTAATTTCCCCCACGTACTGTTGCTATTGTGAATACTAATTCACCGGGCAAATTATTCTGTCCTAAAATGCAGTTGTCCGATATAAAAAAGGTTATTGCTATTTCTTACAGACACTCGTATTTTCCTCATTCTGAATTTGACACCTTGTACGACCCATTTTTCTACCCACATGTTCGGCGCTACGAGGTCAGCCTGGTCTAACACCTTCCGTTTCCCCGGTTTCTGAATTTTGTTTGTGGATATCGGACCGTCGTCAGACCGCTGCTTATAGAGCACAACACAAAAAAGACGGAAGCAAAACACATATTTCCGTGTTCTGAATAGAATTCGAAATCACGGTCTCACAATTCGAGAGGCAGAAAACGACACAGTGGAAGCATCCCGGGAAGTTGAGATCTCGCGAGTACGACCGAATTCGCCGGACTTGGTGGGTGGTGTTCGTTTCGGGCTACATCGCGCGAATACGACAGAAGGTAATTATAAAGTCTTACAATGCAATCATGAATCGTGCCTTTGATTTATATTTCTCAGGAAGGAGAATGTTAAAATCTGTTATTTTTGAAAGCAACATAACAGAATGGTGGGCGAATCGTTTATTTCAACGCAATAAAATGTAACACTCGACACTGTTTGAAGAGTTATTGGGGCTATTTGAAAAGTGTTATGAATATTACAGAATTACAAATTACACATACGCATAATACATTATAATCAAGAAAACACTGCATAGATTTAACCCTTTAAAGACGAAACGTATCTGTTTTATATAAGGACTCAGTGCGTACCGCGCTGTAAACACTCTCCACTTCGGTCATAAAAACCAATCTCTTAATGTTTTATAAGGCAAAAGTTGCTGTTTGTTCTGAGATCCGTACAAAACACATAAACGCAATGTGAGCACCACGTAGAATTTTTTAATGTTAAACCTGGTGGTACGTAAAGTTACCGCTAGGCTTTGAAAGGTTAAACACAACGCGTTGAATACCGCCAACAACAGAAAAAAAAACGTGTTTTGAGGTCAAGCAATGTCGAGCGACTCGCGCGAATAGTACACTTCTAATGTACCCGTCTTCATAGTTTCATACAAGTTTTCTTCTGTTCGGGCGGGTTCGGTCACCCGCAAGAGATACACTTTGCGCGAATACGCTTCCACTGCAACCACAGTCGAAGACAGCGGGGACACTGTAATGGCACTTGCTTCACCTGTTTCGCTTTTTATTCATACCGGATGTGACAAATCAAATCAGCCTACGCTTACAAATTACATGAAGACAATGACGGAGCGTCACGGAACAATAATCGTTACTCTGGGAAGCACCAGGTTGGAATCAGCTGGAAAGCAGTTTCTGGTGACCGCAGGTTTATACTGGTTTCCACAGTATCTCAATATAGGTCAAGGTCACTTCCTCTCGTGTTCTTATAAATTCTTCATTTCGATAAGATGTGCTACTTCACGTTCGATGGTATGTAAAATGCAGTTAGCAAAGCGTCCTTGAAGGGGACTGAAGATTTAAAATTTCAAACAAAGGCATGTGCAAATTTTGTTAAATGTGATTTTTATATTTTTACCTGTAATCATATTCATTCATTTGAAATGAAAACCTGTTTCTACGAAAGTAATGTATCGCCACAAAATTTACGTCTCATTCTAATAACAAGGCCGATCCCAGTGGCCGCGCGGTCTAAGGCGTAGGTCTGCGGCCGAGCGCTTGCTGGGATCGTGGGTTCGAATCCCACTGGTGGAATGGATATTTGTCTCTTGTGAGTGTTTGTGTTGTCAGGTAGAGGTCTCTGCGATGGGCCGATCCCTCGTCCAGAGGAGTCCTACCAACTGTGGTGTGTCTGAGTGTGATAAAGTGAAAATAAAACAACCTCGACACCTGCTGCGAACAGGTAGAAGAGGGAAGGACTACGAAACGAAAGTAATGCCAAGTACAGTACACATCACGTTAACGGTACCTATCTTATGACAAAAATACAGTATTATAAGGTGAGACGTGTGTAATAAAACGTAAGGTTTAGGTTTTTGTTTAAAGTAAATAGGGGAACGATGTGGAACAAAATTAGTTTGTGCCACGCCCTTTAATGTAAATACAACTATGTAACTGTATCAAAATTTTGCAAATAAATCACATGAACTTATGCAACAGTAACATGTTGCACATTAATTGATTGTCATATACTTCTACATAAAACTCAGTTGAGATAGATATCACCCCGCTGTCAGAATATTTTAAACCACGTATTGGATGAGAATAATGCCTATTTATAGATACAACTCAATTCATGTCCTCTAGAAAGACAAATATCGTAACTAATGATAATAACACCAACGTGCAGGTCGGAAGTCCTCACCTTTGTTTTGCTGTCGAACTTTTCAATCTTCTCGCAAAAGTCATTCATATTCAATAATGTATTTCATCAAATTGGGCAGACATATTTGTTTGTGTCCTTGCTTAAGAGGTATAAACAACTGTAATTAATGCAAAGCAGTACACCCATATTCGGACATATACAAGGAAAGAACGTGTGATTGGAATTTCAGGTTTCAGATAGAGAATATTTTTGCTGCACAGTGTGCGGCCACTTGCACGGTCTTCCCATAATATTTAACATATGCATATCACGTACTGTTGTTACGTAACTCTGAATTATGTCATAGTGATTAGAAAAGTTAGAATAAACCTTGGCAGTAGGGTGGTCCTCACCTTGAGACCTGGATTCATTTTCACCTCAAGCAGCTTGTTCTGGTTTTATCTTCTTACAGCCACGATGATCAGTGAAATGTTCGTGTAACTAGCGTACCGGCACTTCTTGATTCTGCCTACTGCTAATAAACTGGCATAAACGACCAAAGCGTTAAGGAGTCTTGGGTTATAGAAAGCCTGTTTTTTTTGCTGCAAAGTCTCCCAGCCGCAAAAATCTTGCTGCTATTATTACATTCAAATTAAGTTTACGTTTCAACAGAAACATAGAATTTATTCGTGAATTAGTATCAAATTATACCCGAGAATTCCTTATAATAATCAATGCCGGTCCCAGTGGCCGCGCGGTCTAAGTAGTAGGTCTGCGGCCGAGCGCTTGCTGGGATCGTGGGTTCGAATTTCACCGGGGGGCATGGATGTGTGTCTCTTGTGAGTGTTTTTGTGTTGTCAGGTAGAGGTCTCTGCGTCGGGCTGATCCCTCACCCAGAGGAGTCCTACTGACTGTGGTGTGTGTCTGAGTGTGATCAAATGAAAATAAACAACCTCGACACCTACTGTGAGTAGGTAAAAGAGGGAAGGACCATGGATAATAATGAATATACATTATATTATTATTATTATTATTGTCATTATCACTATCATTTTGTTCGGGGGAAAAATTTTATCGAAGTTAAATGTCTTGTACACAATCTCAACTACTCACGACGACGCCATGTTTTTTAGCCTTATTGTTGTCTTATAAATAATATTTCATACTCAATCTGGACAAGAAAGCTCACGCTCCTGCCTGTAATTAGTTGTTGCCGTCAAACAAAGCCAAATAAATTTCTTCCACGCCCGTTCAGTTTGCTTCACACGATAAAAATATAGGTTACAAATGTGTATTTTTCAAACGTCTACAACCACACACCATTTCAGGATCTTACATTACATGATACTAGCGTCGCCCCCACCTCACAAGCAAGTACCATCATCAGGGAATATATTATATTATATTATATTATATTATATTATATTATAGCAATAGTGTCATAAAAATCCGTTGTGACTCTTCGCCAAATCACTCGCGTGTGAATGACCTGTGGCTAAAGAATGTTGCGCACAACCGATTCGAATGGCATTAAAAAATTCCTACCTTACACAAAAAAATTCCTACCTTACACAAAAAATTCCTACCTTACACAAAAAATCCTACCTTACACAAAAAATTCCTACCTTACACAAAAAAATTCCTACCTTACACAAAAAAAATCCGTGTTGGTGAATATTTCCCTATTCTCGAATATGGCGCAATGTGCTCCGGTATAAATCTACCAAGGTCTCAGTTTTATTATTCTACCCTGCAGAAGGAGGCAGCACGTTATTCCGAAATGTCAATAAATTCCTAACATTACCCGAAGCCACATAACAAAAGACGACCCACTTCATATTAACAGCCTAGAGAGCGTCAGGTGTCGCAGACGAGTCTGTGTATCTATTCAGAAAAAACGGACGTCGCGTTTGGCCAATAAAGGTTAATGCTGTTCAGGGAAACAGTCTAATTGCTGTTTCTGCTAACATCTATGCGAAACACACAATATTTGTACAATGCGTGGGCTGAATTAAGGGTTCAGACGTTGAAGTAAGCGGTGTAGGCACTGAAAACTGTGCACTGTACGGTTAGTAGCATCCATTATTGCCATAAGCTACAGTCTACCGTGAAGTCAGGTATTAATGTGAATACGACATATAACAACTTGTCAAATCAGCTTTGTAATTTCCGTGCTGAAGATTATTAAACTTGGCTTTCAAACATTTGGTTTTTGTGAAGCTCGTTATATTTGTCACAGAGATTCCTGACAGTCAGCACTGCAGTAGAAAAATGTAGTATCCAAGAAATGTCCACTGCAGAGTACGGTTTTTTTTCATGCTTCCCATACTCCGTTCACCAGCATTTGGAAATACCTTTCCGCGGACCCAAGGAAAGAAAGATCTAATGCCTTTTATGTCTACACATATTCTGTAAACTTACGTAGACCATCAAGACATGGTAATGGCCCTTGGGGACGGGGGGGGGGGGGGGGCCGGGGGGTTGTCTATAAAATGCGAGTAATTTCATAACCAGCAAACTGAATTAAATTTCAAGGTGGATTTTGTTGCATGGAGTTACACACAATAGGCCTGTCACTGGGACAGAATGCTAATATGCGAACATAATGTCGAAAAGATTTCCAGAGGGTTAATTTAGAGCAAGGGCGTCCAAATTTTTGGCCAAGGGCCACAACCTTTATTGTAAGCTGGTTGTCAGGCTACAAGTGTAAAAATTAGTGCTATATCTAAAAATTAATGGAACACCTAACCGCCTAAATTACTGTGTAATTCTTTCGTAATAAATACTTTATGTGTCCGCGGGCAGTACAATATGGCGGGACGCGGATTGGACACCAGTCTTCGAATTGGACTGAAACGCAACGGAATACCATTTCGATTCATAAAAAAAAGGTCAAAGCGCTCAGCTTGATAGAACGGCTCTGATTTTTTTCCCGCATGCTACAGCATTTACAGTTCAAGATGAATTCCCCAAAAGGAACTACACAAGCGACACTGCGTCCCAATAGTTTGCCTGGACACTGTACTGTACCCTACAAGGTGTGGCTGTTAGAGGAAGAAAGAGGGTAGTTTTTTGTCTTCTACTTGAATTATAATGCACAAACAGCTATCTGTTCTCACAAGAATCCTCACCTTTTCCACATTTTTACCAATTTTCATCGCTAGAGGACGTCCAAGTCATTTGTCGTCTTCTACTTGAATTATAATGCACAAACAGCTATCTTTCTCACAAGAATCCTGACCTTTTCCACATTTTTACCAATGTTCATCGTTAAAGGACGTCCAAGTCATTTGTCGTCTTCTACTTGAATTATAATGCACAAACAGCTATCTGTTCTCACAAGAATCCTCACCTTTTCCACATTTTTACCAATTTTCATCGTTAAAGGACGTCCAAGTCATTTGTCGTCTTCTACTTGAATTATAATGCACAAACAGCTATCTGTTCTCACAAGAATCCTCACCTTTTCCACATTTTTACCAATTTTCATCGTTAAAGGAAGTCCAAATCATTTGTCGTCTTCTACATCTTGTCTTCCTTCTGAAAAGCCCTTGTGCCAATTCAAACAGACGAACCCTCTTCTCCATGTGCCTCACATAACAAATTGAAGGTTTCTGTGACATTTTTCTTCTATTTCGTATTAAATTTGATGTTCACCCTTGCTGAATTATTATTGGGCATGAACGCGGCAGGTTAAAATGTCGTTTACAAAAAAAAAAGTCCTTCACTATGTCAACATAACGGAGCATGGTTTGGCACGCAACAAGGAGGGAAGGTTCAGCGGTAACTAGTACGTATAAGTTTACTTCGGTAATCAACGGTCAAGGTCACGATCTGAGCGCTCAGTCTCGTTATTTAACAGCCAGATCTCGCACTCTCGCTTTTATATTAAGTGCTTCTGCAGAAGCGGCATTCTTCATTACACAGACACTTCCTTCTAGTGCAAATCCCTTCCAGATGGTAAACTTTCTTTCATTACCCACACTCAGTTACTGGGTGCAGGAGTGGCTTATTTGGGCGATATTTTCGGAAGGGCAGCATTTGTCCTTTCTACTCGCGGATCAGAGATTTTTATCATATAGGGTTTACCTTCCTTGCGAGAAACACCTTTTACAGTGTTAACTAATCCCAGGAGTCTGGCAGTGAAGGAAACATCTTTAAGTAAAACACGGTATATTTGGTCCTTAAATTTCCCAACGCGTGTTTCATACAAAGTTTTATTTCTCTTTCTCATTTTTTTGACACAAATCACACCTTTTCTAGACAGACAGTTTAAAGTACAGAGTTCTCTATACATAAGAGAACCGTTTATATGAATTCCGTGCACAAGAGGGTTTCCTTGTTCCGATCAAAAGCCCAATAACATTTCGGGCTGCCAGCTGCATCACAATGATAGCGACGCAGTCGGTCTACGAAACGTTGATTAACATTTTAAAGCCTAGCGGTAACTTTACATACGACCAGGTTTAACATTAAAAAATTCTACGTGGTGCCCACATTGCGTTTATGTGTTTTGTACGGATCTCAGAACAAACAGAAACTTTTGCCTTATAAAACATTAAGAGACTGGTTTTTATAACCGAAGTGGAGAGTGTTTACAGCGCGGTACGCACTGAGTCCTTATATAAAACAGATACGCTTCGTGTTTAAAGGGTTAACATTAAAAAATTCTACGTGGTGCCCACATTGCGTTTATGTGTTTTGTACGGATCTCAGAACAAACAGCAACTTTTGCCTTATAAAACATTAAGAGATTGGTTTTTATAACCGAAGTGGAGAGCGTTTACAGCGCGGTACGCACTGAGTCCTTATATAAAACAGATAAGCTTCGTCTTTAAAGGGTTAAATTCATCAACATAAGGCAGTTGTGTGCCCAGCAGGATTTTGTAAACTTAGTCGCCGCAAAATCTTAAAAATATTTATGATTAAAAATAAAATTAAAACAAAATTTATTTCTTGTGCCATAAGTACATTTCCTTGGATGTGACTGCTAAAACAAATTTCGTATCATCACATATCCGCTTTCTGTATTAAATAATATCTATCCTTTGTCTTACAGTGGGACAGGAGACGCGCGAGGGGTTGCAATTTGTTAAAATGCGAAACAATAATGTATGGTACCCCTACGTTTTGAAGAACAGAGAAGTGGAGTAACTACATAACGAGGAACTTAATGATCTGTACTCCTCACCAAACATAGTCCGGGTGATCAAATAGAGAAGAACGAGATGGGAGCGGCATGTAGCAAGCATGGGGGACAGGAGAGGTGCATACAGTGTGTTAGTGGGAGGAACTGATGGCAAGAAACAGGGTGGAAGCCGTAAGCGTAGGTGGGAGGATAATATTAAAATTGATCTTCAAGAAGTGGGTTGTGGAGGGATGTACTGGATTGATCTGGCTCGGGATAGAGGCAAATAGCGGACGCTTGTGAGTGCGGTAATGAACCTTCGGATTCTACAAAATGGGGCGGGGGGGGGGGAATTTCTTGACTAGCTAAGGACCTGTTAGGTTCTCACGAAGGACTCTGTTCCATCGAGTCAGTCAGTCAGGCAGTCAGTCAGTCTATATTATATTACGTGTGAGTAAAGATTTTTCCTCAGCATTTGAACCAAATTTTGACTGTAATCCTTCAGTCTTCCAGTTTGTGTCATTTAATTAATTGCACGTGAACTCATCTGCTGTTACTGAGTTGAAACAAAGATAAAGCGATAATTTATTACAAATTAAGTACACGAAAAGACAGATTAACCCTTTAAAGACGAAGCTTATCTGTTTTATACAAGGAGTCAGTGCGTACCGCGCTGTAAACACTCTCCACTTCGGTTATAAAAACCAATCTCTTAATGTTTTATAAGGCAAAAGTTGTTGTTTGTTCTGAGATCCGTACAAAACACATAAACGCAATGTGGGCACCACGTAGAATTTTTTAATGTTAAACCTGGTGGTATGTAAAGTTACCGCTAGGCTTTAAAAAGTTAATATACGTAAATTTCATTTAATAATCTCTGACAAAGCGTCGTGAAATAACCAAGAATCTGTCACGTACAGTCGCTTGCAACTGAAACTTCCCACTACCGGTTACCTTTCCTGAAAGCAGGTACACATAACATGGCACAGCAGCGGTTAGTCAAAGTATTTGCGTGTGTCACACTGCACTGATTCGCAAGCATGTGATTTTCCGATATCAAAATTCGACAAGCCATACAACGTTGCATTTCCTTTTGGTCTTCGCTCTGTTCAGCGTGCCCTGTGCTGTACATTCAGACGTCATCACACTGAAGGCCAGACGTACAGACAGACGGACAGAGCTCGTCCGGTCTAGCACACCTTAGTATAAGACGTGAGAAAAAAATTTTGTCTCAGCTGATTCGAATCCGCACTCACTACTGTAGGCATACATACAAACCAAATACAATTTTAAACAGTAGCGAGATAGCCACATTCAAGTAAATATTTCGAAATTTTAAGTATCAAGAAACAATGAAAACAAAGATAAAGACGGTTGATGACAAGATCATGAGAATATATAGCATAAATCTTTTGTCTTTTTACAGTTTGAAAAGTGTGGTCATGCATTTTACTCTATAAAGCAAAGGAGATAAACATTAAAACAGTTTCTAAAGTTTTTAGATGGGTGTAAAACGCGGTCTACTTAAACTCCAAGAATTTGAGAACAGTATGCTGAAGGAAGTTCTGGGACCTAAGCAAGTTCATTTATACGCCCACAAGTCACCAAGAATTACACGCAATATTAGGCTAGCAAGGTCATCATAATTAACCCTTTAAAGAAGAAGCGTACGTTTTATATAAGGACTCAGTGCGTACCGCGCTGTAAACACTCTCCACTTCGGTTATAAAAACCAGTCTCTTAATGTTTTATAAGGCAAAAGTTGCTGTTTGTTCTGAGATACACACAAAACACATAAACGCAATGTGGGCACCACGTAGAATTTTTTAATGTTAAACCTGGTGGTATGTAAAGTTATCGCTAGGCTTTCAAAGGTTAAATGGACACATACCACCGCCGGGGGGGGGGGATGCATAAGGAATTTTGGTTGGTAAATCTCTTGATGGCCGATACCAGTGGCCGCGCGATCTAAGGCGTACGTCTGCGACCAAGTACTTGCTGGGATCGTGGGTTCGAATCCCACCGGGGGCATGGATGTTTGTCTCTTGTACAGTGTTTGTGTTGTCAGGTAGAGGTCTCTGCGACGGGCCGATCCCCCGTCCAGAGGAGTTCTACCGACTCTGGTGTGTGTCTGAGTGTGATCAAGTGAAAATAAACAACCTCGACACCTGCTGTGAGTAGGTAGAAGTGGGAAGGACTACGAAACGAAACGAAATCTCTCGATAAATTCCAATTTGGATGAACGACAAGAAAATGGAAGGATAACATTAAGACTGACCTCAAAGACATTAGTGGTGAGGATTAGGGACAAATGAAACTACAGAGAAGATGATGTCAGTCTGGTATTAGCAGAGGTTTTACTTCCAACCAGACACAGTTACTACTTAATAAGTCATTATCCTCCTTAACGAAATACGACAGTATGAGAAGGCATTCTTAGTCCAGCAAGAAAAAATACTAATACTCAGCATGTGAATGTAAACCAGTACGTATTGGTTTCGGTCACACTGTTCTGAACCGGGCCCTCTGTTGCGTCACTGTTACGCGAGTGATCACTTGCACATGGTGTGCCAGGTTGTCAAGGAAATACGTAGAAATGGCCTTGTAGTTGCTGTCCAAAATATCTGCAACCAGTATCAATACAGATTTCTGTACTTGTCTCTGGATATCACAAGCTTTAAGATCACATGACGTACGTACCGACTGACAGAGGCGAATTAGCCTTAAACTCTATTTCATGTGATTTAACACCTTTCTGGCGCGTTCACAGAACTGCTAAAAGCGACTACTAGCTTTGATAAATCTGTCTGTCCGTTCGCATCGAACAACTGGGTTCCTACTGGGCGAATTTTCATAAAATTTGATATGTGAGTATTTTTAGAAAAATCTGTCGAGAAAATTCAAGTTTGATCAAAATCTAGCAAGAATAACAGGTACTTTACGAGAAGACCTATGTACATTTATGATAATATCTCGCTGTATTCTCCTTAGAATGGGACACGCTTCAGAGAAAAGTTGTAGAGAAAATCAAAACACACATTGTATGTTCAATAACTTTTTCCGAAAATCGTGCCGTTTATGGGATAATGTAGAAAAATACGGTACAGCCAGACAGGCCAGAGATAACAATATAATACGGCGCCCGCGCTTTGCACGTTGGGTAACAAAGGCTACAAACACACACACACATACCTATTGCTTCACCACGGCTACAATGGTTATGCGAACGCGCCTCAACGTTACATTTATACGTACGTTGTTTGCCTTGTTTACAGATGATTAAGCAATGAAATTATTCGTCTACAACAAAAAATTAGAATCATAAAAGGCTAAAATAAATGCTATTAAATAAATCGAATTACGTAATTTTCGATAGATACGTAAGACTATGAAACCAACTGTAATAAAGTGAACATTCTATAGAATTGTGTTTGAAGCAAGGAGGTTAGAATCCCAGGCGATACAATTATCCTAAAATTCTTGGTGGTTTTCTTGAATCCCTGCAGGCAAACCCCAGGACGCTGCCTCGATTAGACAAAAAGTCGCTACTTTCTACATTCTCTACAATTTTTCAGTAATCCCACCATTCGACGCCACATAGTTTGAGAAACTCCCGGTGTCATAAGATAAAGAGTGACAGAAGTCGTTTCAGTCACGTCGCGACTTTTGGGAAAACAACTACAGCATAAGTCGGTGCACACAGGCATTACTATTACTCACTTACGCATGCGTGGTAGCTGGACCAAAAATTAAAAAAGAGAGGCAACGTACGTATAACGTGACATTGAGGCGCGTTCGCGTAACCACTGCTGCCGTGGAAAAGCAATAAGCATTATATATTCTGAGTGTGTGTCTGTAGCCTTAGTTATTCAGCATGCAAAACGCATGCGTCGTATTATATGTCGCCTGCCTGGCTGTACCATATTTTTCCACATTATCTCATAAAAGACATGATCTTCGAGAAAACGTTATTAAACAAAAAACGTGTGTTTTGATTTTCTACACAACTTTTTTCTCAAATATTTATCAGTATAAGAAAAATTCAGCGAGATATTATCATAAATTTACGTAGGTCTTCATGTAAAGTAGCCGCTATTTTTGTCAGATTTTGAGGAAACTTAAATTTTCTCGACATATTTTCGAAAAATACTCAAATATCAAATTTCGTGAAAATTCGTCCAGTGGTAGCAGATACAGACGAATAGACACACAGACATTACGAAGGTAACAGCAACTTTACGCAATTTTGCGAACGCGCCTAAAAACACAGTGAGGATTCTAGTGTCCTGAAATATGATGCCGCATCGCTCTGTTGGTGCATTAGTCCAAGAAGTCATCCTTCATTGACTAGCGGGCACCTGAAGACGAAAGGCGATACGTACCTTCGAAACGCCGGGAAACACCCAGGGACGCGACGTCACATCCCAGGCAACTGGAAACCTCGATAACATCACATTGTAGCCTGAACCTCACACACATAACAACAAAAACATTCGTGTCACAACCGTCCAGAAATAAATCCCGTTACGTATAGCGCGCGTGTTAAAATTGCTATAGCTTGGGATAAATTTACCTTGTAATTTTATCATTCTTTTACCACAGTATTTTCCTGTGAAATAAAACGGTCAGGTCTGTTTGCTTATAACACATCCCAATATGAGAGCAGTGTTCAGTTTATACAGTCTATGTTTACCTCCACTTACAAAGCAACGTACAACTGCTGGTAGAGTATTTAAGCACAGGGGAAAAAGCCAAGCGATTTCGCCTTTGTTTGCTAATCCCAGTTTATAACGTAGCCGTGCTCCTGGTTTTGTGACTGGAGAACAGCGTTCGAGTCTCTACTACTGCATTTACTGTATTAAGTAGTTACAGTACACGATAGCCTTGTTTTACGCCCTAGTTGTGTTCCTAAAAAAAAAGTGGACGTAAATCAAAGATGATATTCTCATAAGACAAAAAGAATTAAATAAATGCAAATAAACGAGACAAAAGGCGTTACAAGAAAAAAAAATGAGAGACCACAAATTAAGAAATGGTGTAGCTTGGTAAAGAGCGTTAAAGCAAAAACGCGTAAAAGAAGGCCTTGGTGTAATTTCTTGCAGACAAATATCGTCCAATATTCTCGTCTTCTGTCAGTCTGAACAAGCCTCGAACTGTCTATTAATAACTGCCTCTTAGCGTATACTTTGTACACTCTTCTTAATGGCAGGTTCATTACTGTTTAATTTTTTACACAACATAACTTTCTGCTAAGGGAATCGTCCTTTTGCAAGGTCTAGTCACGACTTTATAGGATATATTGTGAAGCCCTGGAACTGGATAACAATTCTGGCTGCTTCGCAATATCACTGCCTCAAGATTTTAAATTCGTGGCATGATAACATTCTGTTGCTCCATTGAAAACAGCGTAAAACGAAACGGTTCAAATGTCAACACTGATAATGCAAGTATTTTACACTTCTTTTCACTTTAACACAAAAACACGGCAGGACTGAAATCGCGTGAGTTATACATACATATGTTGCATACTGCACTCGGTTGGACAAAAATGAATGAACTGAGAGCGTAGTTGATGATGGTTTCGCCAGATGGCAGCAGTGCAATAGACAGAATTAACCTTAGTAAATAGCAAAATCAAAGTTCTACTTAATAGTATTATTAACTATTAAATTACCTAAATTTTGGAATGTTAGATGACCGAAAATCTACGAAAAATGTAATGAAAGATATGTTAGGCACCTAAAGATAAATATAACTATTTCTTTCATAAGGTGTTATCGCGCATCAATTGTTATTATTCACATATAAAGCATGGCTATACACACATACATATATATATATATATATATATATATATATATATATATATATATATATATATATAGAATTTCTTCGTACAAAATGTTGAGAACAATGTGTTTATCACTTTATTCCATACATTTCCAATTAACAAAATACCTGAGTCCAAGTTTGAGAATTCTTTCCCCCAGCGGTATGCGAGTCAAACACAAAGATTTATGTTCACGATACGCTTTATCTAGGAACAGTTTTCAGATGGTGGAACATTTACGAAAAACGCTGTAATAAACGAGTTTTTGAAAAACAAAGTTACGTCTAATTTTGTACGAAATGTGGGCCGCCCCCCCCCCACCGGCTTAAAGTGACAGGTTTAAGGCTTGTCAACGGGGCATAATAATTTAGTAACCAGTACTGGAATGACTTCATCAATCATCATGAATGACGAGTCAGTCCCATGACGGGCCCACGGCTAGTAAATAACCTTCACATGTGTTAAGAAGGCCGTTCTTGATTGTTGAATATATGAGTTAGGAAACGTACTGACGGGAAAACATTTCAGGGACGTTCGCTCCCTACTGTTGAACTATCCCAGAAAGAGTAAGTAACAGGCAAAGTTATCCCATTACAGACCTGGACACACGCTGAGGGTTCCAGGAGGTTGAGGCTCCCAGGTTTCAAGACAATCGGCACATGAAGGTGGTAAGGTTGTCAGCCCTGTGCACCGGCCACCTTTACCCCCAGGAAATATTCATGGTACTAATCTCTGTTAGAGGCTGAGTCAAACCTAGGGCCACAGTGGGGCCGGAAGGATTATGTCAATGAAAAAATCCGAATGACACCATCGGGAACCGAACCCGCGACCAAATCTCTGAAATATTTTTCGCGCTGACAGACCTTCTGAGGTAGACAGACATGGGAAAAAGGAATACACAAATTTTTGCAGCTTTAATTACAAAAGCCCCAAAATGCAAATACACAGAAGGCAAAAATTATCCTTGATTTGAGTGGTCATTAGATTCAGAACTTTAGATGCCAAGTAACTTCAGTAGTTGATGTAGCTTTTCTAACATAACACTTTTTCTCCCCCAGATTCTGTAACACAACAGTCAAGCAAGGTACTACCAAGTTTTCTTTTCCAGTCTTACAAATGTATTTTGTAGGAAACTATCTGGACCAAAGACAGTGGAGGGTGGGAAGAATTACATGAATAACTTCATACCGCTTACCCTTTACATAGCAAAGTACCAACCATTAACACTTTAAAGACGAAGCATATCTGTTTTATATAAGGACTCAGTACGTACCGCGCTGTAAACACTCTCCACTTCGGTTATAAAAACCAATCCCTTAATGCTTTATAAGGCAAAAGTTGCTGTTTGTTCTGAGATCCGTACAAAACACATAAAAGCAATGTGGGCACCACGTAGAATTTTTTGATGTTAAACCAGGTGGTACGTAAAGTTACCGCTAGGCTTTAAAAGGTTAAACCAAGGATGATATAACAGAAGAAACATGAAACACGCAGGCGTATAGGGAGACAAGATATGCAACTGCAACATTTCAGTCAGCAGTCTGTTACTAGCATATTTACACAGGGAGATTTTAGTGCTTATTTCAGGGTAATATCCCAAAGTTTATCTGAGAAAATGAGAAGAACTATTAGTAAACCCAGTGCCCTAGCCTACATTTCAAATGATAAACTTGAAATACTATGAATATCTGTAACGGAATAAATGTCAGTAATGACCTACTGGCAGGCATGTGCAGGATTTAAATAACAGAACTCAATATGCTTGTTACCACCTGTATATAGTCACAAAAATTTCCAGTACTGGCATCTCACGACCAAGAAACAATGCTTTTAATAGGAGTTTCAATATCCATATTAGCACAAAACACAGTGAAATGATTACTAAGTAAGTTTCATAACAACTGAACTAACACAGACATTTCTGTTTCCTTTGCCAGCGGTAATACTGAAAATTCACTATACATTTAAAATAGTGAAATAAAAAGAAGTACAATAGATCACATTTTACCATATAACATAACTTACTCAAAAGTTTTACTTTGGCCAATAACACAAGAATTATTGAAGAAAATAGGTCATATGGTATACCTAATTTTTCATAGTCAGAAAGGTTTTAAAAATATCCTTGCAAGACTTTTAGGATTAGGAAATTTATTTAAAATTAGGTAGATAAAAAGAAATACTGCCAGCAGTAGATTCCTGGATTGTGTGACAAGCAGAATAACAAAAACTTCAGAATCAATATCAGGTGAAGTTCACAGTTCTAAAACTATCAATGATGCCAGACTACCTACACTAATTCATGTGTCGAAACATCAGGCAACGATATACATGCCTCATCCCCAGTATCTGTCTGTGCACAGCACTGTAGGGAATTTAATCTCATCTTTTCACTCTACAGAGCCAATTGTGAAGGTCTGTCTCCTAGTGGTGATACCAATACTGTTCCAAAGCCGTGCAGATCATCATCATTTCAGCTTTAGTTAGAATTCAAAATGAGAAAGCTAGATTAACTGGTAAAATGGTGGCACCCAGCATAAACCTCTACGAGGACATCAACAGCTGCTGGGACAGCATAATCAGTACAGTGACTGGGTTAGGGGCCAGACATCTGACAAATCATGATGCAATTCCTGGTGAGCTCAAGAGATTTGTTTGCTTTCTGAAGTGTCCTGGCTGGCACTGGGGCCCAACCATCCTCCTATTCAATGGACGCAGGAGATTCTTTCGCCGGGGGGTAAACGAGGTAGGGGCGTGAAGCTGACCGATCACCTGAACCTAACGTTGAGGTTAAGAATGGCATTATACGTCTACTCCACCATATGCCTTTATGGTATGCAGAGAGGCAGCTTTACCTTATCTTCACCAGAACACCAACAATCTTAACCTTATAAAGCCTAGCGGTAACTTTATATACCACCAGGTTTAGCATTAAAAAATTCTAAGTGGTGCCCACATTGCGTTTATGTGTTTTGTACGGATCTCAGAACAAACAGCAACTTTTGCCTTATAAAACATTAAGAGACTGGTTTCTATAACCGAAGTGGAGAGTGTTTACAGCGCGGTACGCACTGAGTCCTTATATAAAACAGATACGCTTCGTCTTTAAAGGGTTAATTGAGGTTTTACTCAAATAAAGTGGGCAAGTGCCAGGACAGTTCCTCAATTATGACATAACTGCTTCCTTCCAGATCTTCTCAAATTCATAAGTAACTAGCTAATTTACCATTACACTGTGTAGATACGCTGAGATACCAAAGATATTGTAAAATAAACCACAAAAATAAAGAAGTAAATTGAAGTATATATTCCACAATCCATGTGTCTGTATATGTGGTACATCTTTACCAAATTTGTGACACAGCAACATTTTGAAAACTCAGAATCAACTTATATATCAAAAAATTGGTAATGATTATATGAAATTGAAAGAACAAAAACTGGAACCACAAATTTCCTTGTTTCCATTAGGTGGGACTGTTAACAACACCAGAAGAAATTTGTGGCTTGTGGCAAATGCCCCCAATTCCTAGTCTCTTTAACAAAATGAGACCCATCTCTGACTAACAAGCACTTACCGGCAGGCTCCACTGTGACTACTGGCAGGAGGGAGTCCAAGAGGAAGTCTGAAAAACAAGACAGCAGTAATGCTTTTAGGCAAGGAATTTATCACAAATTACACTCAACAAAAATACCCATTCTCTCAAAAATAATTGTCCCAATTTGATTTCATATCCTAAAATATATTACATTAAAATGTTCACCTGTATAATAGTCATACTGAGTGATACCAAACAATGAACATTTGCCATGTATAGTTCACGTAAATAAATGTTATAAAACAGCATTATGAAATTCCACACATGAAAGGCTGATATAACTCCCAGTATTCCATACTAGAATGAAGAAATATACCTGCGCATCATTGTTCATAGCTAGAGTATGGATGTGTGGGTAATATGAGAGACATAAAGTGTATGTGATGGGTTGGAGGCCTGGAATCTTGTCAGTATCAAATCAGAAGAAAAATTCTGCAATCATTACAAAATGTAATCATACTTTTTAAACAAGAACTTAGTGCTAATCTGCTGGGTACATACGAATAATGAAGTGAGGAATATTTAAGGTGGTTTAAGAGTTGCAAGAAAAACTACACACAACCTATCAGTACAAGCAGTCTTCAGACCGAGTTTTAAATTCATGACTATCCAAATACAGGGCAGAAGTGTTAACCTCTACACCACAACACTGGGATAACAATAATTTTAAAAAAAGTACTACAGATGTTTTTCAATCATAACTGATTAGAAGCTGTTCCCTGACGATACGGTGCTATAGTGACGTTAGAGTAACCTTATGAAACAAAATATTTCATGTTGCCTCACCATAATTGGGTGATATCCCAAATATGTACTTGAAGAGTACAAACAGCAGTCACTAGTGGACAAGAGCTCGCAGTTCTAAAACCTTCTACGGCCTCTTATTGGCCATAATTTTAACTGCAGCACATATTTAGGTACGATGTCAAATAACAAAACAATACATAAATTAAACACCCCTGACGCAATGCTTCTCGACGAGTCGATTATAAACACCGGTTCTATCGATACCATTTGAATAGTACGCAAAATCGTCGCCAGATGGAAGAGCATTACATGTCAGGTTACAGTGCCATCTATGCTCAGCATTCACAATTCGAGACTATAGTAACATGCTCTTCCGGCAGGTAAAAGGAGATTTCGACTTTTGACTCGAGATAACTTCGAAGGCCACTGTACGAACAAAAATGCGCGTACAGCCTTCATCCTCAGCAGGGAACCGAGATGGTTCAATCAGTAGGCGGGTTAAGGCATGGATAGGCGAGATTATATTTCGGAGAGGGTTGCTGATGTATTTGCCAGGGCATCCACGTCGGAACTAGGCACTATTGTGCGACATTCCAGCCTTCCGTTGCTGTGTAGTTTACCCTTGAAGATGGCACCCATATGGCGTCCCGTAACGTTGGTAATCAATCACCAATCCAGACCACGTGACATTCCACAACAGCGTAGGCCTCAACTACATATTGTTAGGTGGATAGAAGAGGGTCCTTTCTCGAAGGTAAAATGGTCTAATTGTGAAGTTAGTAACTCCAGTACCAAAGTTAAGAATGTCTGGAGCCTTATCTCCACCATCGCTTAGTTACGTGGAGGAACTGTACCTTTGAAACTGAGACAGACGTAAGCATAGTAACTGGCAACCTTTCCAATGCAATGAACAGTTGCCTGCTGGCAAAGTAAGAGTCTGGGCTAAAATGTGCATACCACCTATGAGCAGGGGCCGCGGTGGCGCAGTTGGTTGAGGCACGGCGCTACAAACCGGCAGGTCGCGGGTTCGATTCCCGATGGTGTCAGTGACATAATCCTGTCGGTCGCACTATGGCCCTGGGGTTGACCCAGCCTCTAACAGAAATGAGTACCAGGAATATTTCCTGGGGGGTACACACGGCCGGTGCGTAGGGCTGACAGCCTTACCACCTTCATGTGCCGATTGTCTAGAAATCTGGGAGCCTCAACCTCCTGGAACCCTGTGGGCCTGTCCAGGCCTGTAGTGGGACTGCTTTTTTTACCACCTATGAGCACTCTAAAATATTTTGCTTCTATAATTATTTGAAAGTAATTAGAATAACACTGTCTTTCCTAAACGGAAAATATGGAATGCAGTAACAATGTTCCAAATACTAACAAGACGAAAACACATTTTTAAAAGCTGAGATCGGCGCTCTTCTGGGGTATAACACAGCGTCAAGTGGTAATCTTTTACAGACGTCTGGGGACAACGTATCGGTCCCACCTTCAACGGTCAAGAAATCCAAGAAGTTCTACTCTTCTTGGACTTACTGACCCCCGAAGATGGGACGGATACGTTGTCGCGAAACGTCGATAAAGGATTACCACTGGACGTTGCGTTCGCCGATCTCATCAGCATCGCGGCGCAAGCCTGAAATCACGGCATTCTTAAAAGCTGTTTAAAACTTAAAAGCAGAGACTAATTTTAGGGAAGTTTCTAAGGTGTAAAGTGATAACAAAATTGGGCCTGTTATTGCAATTAATCAGACCAAACAATTATTTGGTTTTTCACAAGCTTTCCAGGTGAATCCATTTCGTACCCTCATACCTACTGCTTTTAGGTCAGCCTCGATTTTGTTCCCCCATCTACTTCTATGTCTACCGAAAGACATCCTCCGTTGTGCTTTCTCAAAATTTTGGGTTGACTTTTCATTTATTGCACACCCACTACATTGGCCGCCCATTATAACCACCTTAAGTTGATAATCCCAGCAACAGTTTTTAACCACTACAACTTGCGAAACTCTTTATTACGTTGCCTTCTGTCCTCCCATCCCATCCCATTCTTTTCGACCACGTTTGCTTCAGATTATCCAGATCTTACAGAATCACAATAAATGCTGATCCCTCACAGTGAGGTACAAATCTCTACTCGTATGCAACAAAACACTTAAAATTATTGTGCTGTATATCTACATAATGCAATTTAACGTAAGGTAGCTGAACATGAAGGACTGTAAACTGATTTGTAGCAAATATCATCAACAATACTCCGATGTTATTTTTTTATCCAATATCTATTCTTGAAGTCCTTCCAAAATATTACAAATTTCGAAGAATTTATTAGCCGTCATCGTATCATAATTGTGTTTTCCTTATTAGAAAGTGCAAATAAGTTACCCCGATATAGAACAAATAATTTTCAATTGCAGTGAACTACGATAAAGGAAAACTCCACTTCACTGTGGTTTCCGGAGGTTTTATTTGTGATACTTAACCTTCTAAAGCCTAGCGGTAACTTTACATACACCAGGTTTAACATTAAAGAATTCTACGTGGTGCCCACATTGTGTTTATGTGTTTTGTACGGATCTCAGAACAAACAGCAACTTTTGCCTTATAAAACAATAAGAGATTGGTTTTTATAACCGAAGTGGAGAGTGTTTACAGCGCGGTACGCACTGAGTCCTTATATAAAACAGATACGTTTCGTCTTTAAAGGTTTAATCGTCTACGGGTTTTGGTGTTGCGCACTTAACACACTTGCACGTAGTTTTGACAAATCCAAAGTAGATATACACACAGGAATTCTTTTATTTTATGCTGTGATATCATTTCGTTGAGTGTTTTTTTTAAGGAAATGTGAGATTCATATTTACTTAGAGATCAGAATATTAGCTATTTGTTTACAGATCAACCGTATTAACTTCAATAGCAATGCTCTACCCAGTTTCGCCAATTCATTGCGAATCTAGAAGGCTAAGATGAAGAATTTTGATATTTTTGATATTTTGATATTTTGATTTTGATATTTTTAATAAAAACATAAAATAACTTTGGCTGTAGACGGTTATTATTTTCCACACATATAAGATGAAGAATGTTGCACGTTACATTTATGGGAAGAAGCATCATAACCTTAACAACGTCGAAATAATTTGTAGTCATGAATCTTTACACATCGTAATATGTAAGGAGCTATCCAAGATTTCTCTTACTATCCGTGTGCTGAGGTAACTCTAATGACGCCTAATTACCCCAATCTCCTGTAATGGCCTCTAACGGCTATTAATGGCCTCTAGCGGCCCACTATCCATCCCCCGGGCTACAGATAAATGAATTTTGATGATTGGTGGAATGATACTTGACAAAGGAATACCAAATCCGTGAGAAGAGAAACCTGTCACACACTGGCACTGTGCCCAGCACAAATCTGTAGAAGAGAAACCTGTCACACACTGGCACTGTGCCCAGCACAAATCCGACATGGACTGCCAGGTATCAAACCCTTTCCTTTGGGAAAAGGCCTAGACTCATGGCAAAGTTCTGCTGTACGAAAGGAAAGCAGCAACGTAAAATGCTATAGTTCAGGAACCCCAGTGATTGCCAGTCTGACGTAATGGAACCCTATATTTATGACAATTATCAAAGAGTTATACCAATGAAGTTCACTGTGACCCTGTCTAAAAGAGTTCACATCAGCAAACCCTAAGTTTTAAGGCAATTTCTGTAAGAGTGGCGCTTTGAAGACTTGTATATTAGAGACAATCTTCGAATCTTGGCCGGAATGTTGGTTGTGAAATTCTTCTTGTTATTTTTCAGTTATTTCAGGGAAATTTCAGAATATTACATCCTATGGGTCATCATCGCTTCCGTCCAAATCTTTTCCCCTTTAAAACTATTCACGGTATCTAATATTCTGCGTTTATGTTCCAAGTTACAACCTGTAGCGTAAAGCAAAGATTAAAGGAAATATTTTTCGTCCCATTTATTCCTCTATTTAATGACCTGCCTTCTCTCATAATGTTTTGCAATTAAAATTAATACATGACAGTACTTATTATAAATATCTTCCTTGCACTGGGTTTGACAAAAGAAGTGTTACTAACAACTTCGTCTGGGAGGGTAACCATCGACCCTGAAACTCGTCGAAACACGTATGACGCCCTATCTTTCCGGTGCCTTCAAAAATGGGAGGGGTCACCCATTCATATCTGCATAGTAACTTGTACTACACAAATGCCTGCTTCTTGAATTAAGTCCGCCTCCAATTCATACAAAAATAAACGACCGGAATTATGTTTGGTGTAATTTTGTTCAAGTTTTGATAGGTAAAAATTTCCAAAGCTATCCCAGTTTTTCATTCCCTTTGGTAGCAACTACATTTATGAAAACTG
Organism: Coptotermes formosanus; assembly: GCA_013340265.1. Classification (NCBI taxonomy): domain Eukaryota; kingdom Metazoa; phylum Arthropoda; class Insecta; order Blattodea; family Rhinotermitidae; genus Coptotermes; species Coptotermes formosanus. Next base: position 41,099 of record BLKM01000284.1, read on the forward strand.
CATTTTTATAGTAATATTGCAAATACGTACCATCAATTGTACACACGTGAATGGTAAAATGAATATTTATTCACATAATCATCCAAAATATTTCTGTCTACCTCGGTCGTTTTCAGGAAAATATTTTTTGTAACTTGGGGAATAAGTTTCATGGTTTTCAGGAGGAAGGTAGAGAGAATTTAAAAACAAGCCTTAACCTTTTAAAGCCTAGCGGTAACTTTACATACCACCAGGTTTAACATTAAAAAATTCTACGTGGTGCCCACATTGCGTTTATGTGTTTTGTACGGATCTCAGAAAAAAAGCAACTTTTGCCTTATAAAACATGAAGAGACTGGTTTTTATAACCGAAGTGGAGAGTGTTTACAGCTCGGTACGCACTGAGTCCTTACATAACAGAGATATGCTTCGTCTTTAAACGGTCAAAAACTGTAAAAAATCCTAATACAAATTTCGTTAAGACATGAATTTTCAAGACAAAAACGAAACAACGGTTTGTAAAAAACACAAACATTAATGGTACATATTTTCAAAATTATTAATTATTTGGTACACGGTATAATGCAAATAAGTTACTCTAAAATTTTCTGTAATAACCTAGCCAAGAATAAAAATCTTTCGGCTCTAATTTATGTCAACTTACTTGACGTCCTATCAACTGCAGCTACATTTGGGGCTGGACTGTGACACATTGATGTCCCAGATAAAATGTGATATTTCATACCAAGTGACTCCGGCGTGAAAATAAGAAACATCGCTTCGAATGCCAAGTGCTCTCTTTTGCGCAGGTCCGATAGAGTGGAAACAGAAGGAATAAATCTTTAGCATATGCCGGGCCGCCTTAATGACTTAAGTACTGGGGCCCCATGTACAAGCGGCTTTGCACTACGAAAAACCTGTCTGAGATAACTAGAAATTAATTGCTTACATTTACACAGTATAAAAGTTCAAATAAATAGCAGAATGATTTTGCCATTATTTTTCATCTTAAACATCTAATTTTCTTTGTTCTTTGTAGGATTTTAAAACAGCACAGATTCCAGACTCTTTAACCCCATCAGACGAAAAGATGTCCATCAATAACTTTCACCTGCTGGAAGGAGATATGAAATTTGACGTTGGAGATTGATGGTGGCGTAACAGGCGCGCACAAAGAGACACAGCAATCTGCACGATTTTTCTGTACTGCCTAATCAACGTTTTCAAGTGCACACAAGGTATTTTTTCATTTCTCTGAGTACCAAATTATTACTGCTTAACATTTAAATCATGATGTTAATTTAATAATAGAGGAAGGTTAGAAGGGAGAAACTTTCAGAAACCAGTATTTTTGAACGCTATTGAGAAATATAGATGTCAGTGGAAGACATTGGGTCCATGGCTTTAAAACACTGGATTTTATTACAGTCTCACAAATGAAAGATAATTTGAAAAACCAGAGAAAAGACAGTTCGACAACTTTTAGCCTCTTTTAGGGGTTTAATTCTTTGCAAAGTACGGAAGGGAGGGAGAATAGGACAAAATATTAGGAGAATCTCTCATAAACCAAATTTTTCTGTTGCGTATTACTTTTCGTCCTACGTATCTATTGGTATTATTATTATTATTATTATTGTGTTTTAATTTATTTCTCTAAATACTTGTTTGCTTAAGAAGAGATTAAGCTTAGTCCTACTTTATATTTTTCGGACATAGCCTCAAATTTCGTATCGTAGCCATATTCTTAACTCTCAAATTATAAACAATATTACATACGTAATATTTATCTACGTTCAGGCTGAAGAGTAATCCCGTAACAAATCACACAATCCCAGTGCCAATCAGTGGAACTTGCGTGGTCAAATAATCCGGATACCTATACCGGTGGCAGAGTAGCTAACTGATGATAGGGCCTTCCATGCCGGAAGGGTCAAAGATGATGGAATAAATATTTTTGTGCCATTTACCCCTTTCAGAGTCTGGTGAAAATTACGGACCCCTTCTCAGAAAAATGTATTTAAGTGTATAAAAAGAAGTAGTTATAGAATCTATGTCTATATTTTAAAATTATACTCAAATAGTTTTCAAAATATTAAAAAAAACAAGTATGCAACACTGCAGTATGTGTGCTTCTTTAGTCATGAATTAAATCAATAACAAGACAAAGAAAATTAAAAGATAGACAAGTTGAAATTAAATTCAATTTTTCAATATAACATTTCAATGCGAAGGCAAATGTATTTTAGTTTCCCTTTCCTCGGCTATAATAATTGTAGATAATAAGCTTTATTAAACTTAACAAAAATTTTTGTATTCTGGGGGCACAAATTACTTTGTTGCCTACATTCATTATTGAATGAGAAGCTAAATTTCAGTTCCAGGTTATTGAAAATGAAGTTGTAATTTTTTTCTCATCTGAGATCACGGACCTCGTGAAATCTATATATGGATATCAGGGTAAGAACGGCTTACGTAGACGAAAAAGGATACCCTGATTCTCCAATTTGGGGTTGGGCGTAGGGTTCAACGCAACCTCGTAAAATACTTAATCGTGGAGAAGCTTCTAGCAATTGCAGCTGCCATAGCAGAAAAAGCCAAATTTTCTGACAGACTTGTAGTAGTAGTAGTAGTAGTAGTAGTAGTAGTAGTAGTAGTAGTAGTAGTAGTAGTAGTAGTAGTAGTAGTAGTAGTAGTAGTAGTAGTAGTAGTAGTAGTAGTAGTAGTAGTAGAGAATCCCATCAATATTAACACCAAGAACCAGAGCCGTTCTTGAGAAAATTGTAGCCATGTCAAGAAATTCGCCAGAGTTTAGGCAAACTGAATATTCATTACCATGTTAAAAAGACCACCACCAGACTCCAAACTAAGCCACATGAATCCAAACCACATTCTCAAATTCCCATCTCTTAAAAATACATAAAAAATTTATCTGCAATTTCAATCGTCTCATATATGTTTTGACTTTTCTTTAGGCTTTCCTAATAACATTACACTCCCATACAAGCCACGTATTTCGTCCCATCTCCTATTCTCTTTTGATCACCCTATCTATACTTCAATATTATCCTCCCATCTACGACTAGTTTTTTAAAGCGATATCATAGTTTGGTTTTTAAACCAAGAACCCAGTGCTCGTTTCTTTTGTCCTTCATTAATGCCACGTCCCCCCGCTCATCTGATCCTCATGATTCAAGCAACCGAATAATTTTTATCAAGCAGTACAAATCGTGACTTCTTCATTACGCCCTTTTATCCAGCCTCGTTTTACTTCCCCTCTCTTAGACACAAATATCCTACTCAATATCCTGTTCTCACACACCTTCACCCTGTGTCCTTCTATTGACCTTTTAAAGCCTAGCGGTAACTTTACATACGACCAGGTTTAACATTAAAAAATTCTACGTGGTGCCCACATTGCGTTTATGTGTTTTGTACGGATCTCAGAACAAACAGCAACTTTTGCCTTATAAAACATTAAGAGATTGGTTTTTATAACCGAAGTGGAGAGTGTTTACAGCGCGGTACGCACTGGGTCCTTATATAAAACAGATACGCTTCGTCTTTGAAGGGTTAATATAACAGACCAAATTTCACGAATTTATAAAAACCACGCAATAAGATTCTTCTCTTTATACTAACCTGTAAGTTTTTAGGTAGCAAATACTATATTACATTTCTATGAAAGTCTGTTATCCCAGAGCACATGAATATACATTACTTTTGCATTCCTTAGGAAAAACTAATTGAGGTGTACGAGGTTAAGGTCATAAACGAGAGTCACTGAGAGTGTGACAAGGTTCTTTTCGAAAGTACAGCCATATGTGTAACAACTACAGTAATTACTGAAATCTCCTGCAGCGATAATTTCAGCTGCTAACTAATGAACTGGCCTTTTTCAATCCACACGGAAGGAAATACTTTCAACTGTTTATCACATAGACCAGTAGACGTGAAACTGCATTAGTGGTTCCGCAGACGGAATGTACATAATTATTGAAATATCTTACTAACATGAATATAAAACATAAATCCCTTAGTCTTACAGAGAACAGAACCACGTTCCTCATTCGCGCAGCCCGCAGCCTATCCCATACACCAGCCAACTGAGGGTTACTCGGGACCCCGGATGCAAGTAACAACCTGGTGTTGAACCGACAGTAACTAAAATTACCTTACAACTATTCATGATAATATTTCTCAGCAGAAATTCACACAGGGTGTCTCAAAAATATCAAACCGCAATGATACTAGGCCTATAGCTCATGTTTCGCAATATAATAACGCATTAATTTAATAGGCATGACTAGAAAGATATCAAATCTCAGAAAAACAAAACAGGCCCATTAGACTGCAATAAACGCTTCTATTAACCTTTTAAATTCCAGTAGACAATACACACACACACACACACACACACACACAAACACACACCAGCAGGTTGAAGAGTAAAAATTCTGCAGTTTGTTCACACAGTACATGCATATGTGCTGTGTGATTCTTTAAATATATTGTTTTCCTATACAGAATTCAGTAATTGATCTTTATTACGGAAACGTAATCTGCTCTCTGTGAGTTACGACTGGAATATTTAATATACAATACAGATTAATTTTATTCTTCAAAAGTAGCCTTCGCAGAAGTTTCGCTCACAGTAAGGCGTTTATTCCCTGTCAGCAACATTCCGCCAATGCTTCATGCTTACCTTAACCTTTTAAAGCCTAGCGGTAACTTTACATACCACCAGGTTTAACATTAAAAAATTCTACGTGGTGCCCACATTGCGTTTATGTGTTTTGTACGGATCTCAGAACAAACAGCAACTTTTGCCTTATAAAACATTAAGATATTGGTTTTTATAACCGGAGTGGAGAGTGTTTACAGCGCGGTACGCACTGAGTCCTTATATAAAACAGATGCGCTTCGTCTTTAAAGGGGTAATTTTATTTTTGCTCTTATCAATAAAAGTGGGGGAGGGGGCGGGCAAAACCTTGGAACCTTCTAACAAAGCAAATTTCTTCTAGATATACGGAAACACTGGGCACAAAAATATTTTACTTTGCTTTTTACGCACTTCCGCAAAATTGTGCAAAACAACTACTACCTTCGTCATATCTGTTTCTCTGTCTGTCCGTCCGTCTGGAACAACTCGGCTCTTACTAGACAGATTTTCGTAGAATTTAATATTTGACTATTTTTCGAAAATCTGTCGAGAAAATTGAACTTTCATTAAAATCTTACAAGGACAGCGGGTAATCTACAACAAGACCAATACATGTTGATGATCACAGCTCCCTGAATTCTTCTTAGAACGAGAAATGTTTCAGACAAAATTTGTACAGAAGATCGAGTGACCCATTTTATGTTCAATAATGTTGTTTCGCAAATCGTGCCGTTTATGAAACAATGTTGAAAGATATGGTACAGCCAGATAGGCGATAGACGATAATATAATACGGCATATGCGCTTTACATGCTGGATAACTAGGGCTACAGACACATACTCAGAATATGTAATACTTATCGCTTTTCCATGGCAACAATTGTTACACCAACGCGCCTCGATGATACGTTATTGTACGTACATTGCCTGTCTTGGTTTAATTTTAAAATATTTTCTTTCATTCAACTGTTTTATAGTTTACGTCAAAGACATTCATTTTACAGCAATTAGGAGAAAACTACGACAGTTCGGAATTCATTTTCATAGAAATGTATGTATCAATAAAGCGCAGTAAATGTAGCAGAGACAAAACAAAAAAAAAAAAATATATGCACCCCTGTGATTAGGCAGTGTGTAAGAACAGTTGACGTCTGCACGTGCTCGGTGATCCACACGCTGAAGATCCATCGTTTGATTAATGATGTATTCTGCTTGATTAGTTCCGCCAGTCAGCCGAATTAATTATACGTGGACTTACTTAAGAGTAGCGAACTGCGATGTTTGAGGGGAGGGGTTTGGGGGGGGGGGGAAGACAAGATACTTGGAGTCCATATCAAGGGGTAGCCTACAGGCTACTCGTTCAGTCGAACACAGCAAAGAAATGTTAATTAGAGCGCCTTGGCTGGCAAATCAGAAGTTACGGGCTATTAGAATGATATAACGTGTAATGGAAAAAGGTGCCGACTTAATGCAATTAAGAAGCCTATGATATTTTGCTCTATTTTCATCCCATATTATTGCATGAAGAGAAGAAAAAAGAGTACATTTGTTATAATGGAAAGTGCTGATGTAGCTTTGTAAAGTCACGGATAAACGCTCCAGGCTCTGTCGTCATTAGGCACTGCATATAACTCTATCACCACATCACCACAACAAACGCAACGGGGAGCATTTATCAGAGATTTTCGACTCTATGAACATCGACTCCAAGCGACCAGCAAAGAAATAATCGATTCTGCGATTTAAACATGGCACGAATTGTTATAATGTTGTTACAGTGAATGGCTGAGGAAGCAAGATAAGAACTCGCCAAAACTCTCTCAACTAAATGAATGGTGTTTCATTTAAGAGTAGTTTTTGAAATGTCTTAAGTAATTCAACATCTTAGGATGTCGAGGGAAGATACTGCGTCCTCAACAGCACCGGCCAGCGAGATGCAAGCTAATACAATGGGATTTTGCCATAACTCATTTTTATATATATAATTACTTACTAAATCAAAGAAAAAACATTCTACAAAAACATTATATTTTTAATTACGTTACTGTCTTGTCCAGCATGGCTGTTTAAAAAATCTGACCACTTTTAATACAAGAAACCCTGCTGGCGCTATGCGTTTCTTATTATAATGTGCTATTTATTTCCTTGGTGGGACTCGGAAATAAAAAGAGCACAAAGCAAAATTTCTAACCCATTGAAAAAGACAATTATTGCGATCATCTTATTTACCGCTAATTACACAAATTCGCTTCTAAAACTAATACATTTTATAGACGCTGACGATTATGAAAATAGTTTAAATAACGGTTAGACTATATAACCATTGAATACTAACAAATGTGTAGGTCACACAAATTTTCTTTAGAGAAATATTCTAAGCGTGTATTTAAAAGAGGTCTTAAAGTAACTAACTAACCAACCAACCAACCAACCAACCAACCAACTAACTAACTAACTAACTAACTAACTAACTAACTAACTCCATGGAACAGAGGCCTATCTTGAGAAGCTAACAATTTCTCAGCTAGTCAAGAATTTCCCCGCATTTTATGGAACCCGGATGTTCATTACCGCATTCACAACAGCCCGCCAACTCTTCCTATCCTGAGCCAACTCAATCCAGTCCAGAGGTCATAAAGTAAATGATTAATAAATCACCTAACTAATTTTGGCCCCATAAATTCTATAGTTCGTCCTCCAAATTTAATAACTGCCATAAAGAACAGGAACTTCCTAAAAATTTTCTTAAAATTTAAGATGCATAAAAATGTACTTCCTTGACAGATAATCCCGGATCGAGACAAATAACCTCCTTCACAATATGCAAACACATTAAACATACCAATTACGTGATGGGACGAACCCGTCTTGTTCATGTTCACTTATTCACAGCCTTAATCCCTGTGTCCCAATTTAATATTATCCTACCAATTACACTTTCATTCCCAATGTTCTCTCATCCATAGAATTTCCCAATCAGAACGTCGCATATTCTACTCGTATCACCCATGTGTGCTACATTGGCGCTGTTATCCTTATCTATATAATAAATGCTAACTTGATTAAAGAACTAAATTAAAATCTAAAAGCAATAGAACTTTCAACACAAAACCCTGCACATGATACAATTCCATTTATCCCCAGCAGGGGTGAAATGATGCAGGGTTGCAGCGGTATGAAGGGTGTTAGCCCGCCCAGGTAGCTATAGTGAATAATGCACCCACCATGTGCGCACACCGGCAGGGCAGCTGATGACCACGGGGGAGTGCTACTTGAGCAGATGGACGTCTCCATGATGAGTAGTTCAAAGCCTCCCTTCGTGTCATGAGAAGAAGAAACACGTGTGTTATTTCTTAATTCACACACACACACACACACACACACACACACACACACACACACACACACAGCGTCTTTTGAACAACTGGTTACCGATATAGCTATCACGGAGAACTGATACGAAATTTGCAGCATCCGAAAAGCATTTATATTGCCTGAAATGTACCACATTATCCAAAACCACAAAGATCACGGTATACAGAACTATAATTTTGTCTGCTGTTTTGTATGGGTGTGAAACTTGGTCTCTCATACTGAGAGAGGAACAAAGACTGAGGGTGTTCGAGAATAGGGTGCTGAGGAGGATATTTGGGCCTAAATGGGACGAGGCGACAGGGGAGTGGAGAAGACTACATAACGAGGAACTTAATGACCTGTACTCATCACCAAATATTATTCGGGTAATGGAATCGAGAAGAATGAGATGGGCGGGGCATGTAGCACCTATGGGGGAGGGGAGAGGTGCATACAGGATTTTGGTAGGGAGACCTGAGGTAAGGCGACCACTTGGGAGACCCAGGCGTAGATGGGAGGATAATATTAAAATGGATCTTCAAGAAGTGGAATGGGGGCATGGACTGGATTAAGCTGGCTCAGGATAGGGACAGATGGTGGGCTCTTGTGAATGCGGTAATAAACCTCCGGGTTCCATAAAATGCGGGAATTTCTTGACTAGCTGAGAAACTGTTAGCTTCTCAAGAAGGCCTCTGTTCCATGGAGTTAGTTAGTTAGTTAGTTAGTTAGTTAATTAGTTAGTTGGTTAGTTAGAAATGTACCACGTAAGTTCCCGCAAATCTGTCCAACTTTGTGGCGTAGTGTAAAGTGGTAATTAAAGATATAGCCTTATTTGCCATCAGGTCCGTATCATCTGCGTTTTTAGAACGTGAAGATACAAATAAGTGCCCATTTCTCGTCAGGTACCTGGTTACTTTACTTACTACTAATATCACAAAAATAGTTAGAATTAAAATAAATAATAAAATTTGGGTTACTAATTAAATCACACACCAGAAAGGAGAATCAGAATCCTATAGAATACGGGGCACGCGGTGGCGCAGTTGCTTGAGGCACTGCGCTACAAACCGGAAGGTCGCGGGTTCGATTCCCGATGGAATCCTTCCGGTCGCACGATGGCCCTGAGGTCGAGTCAGCCTCTAACAGAAATGAGTACCAGGATATTTTCTGGGGGGTAAAGGCGGCCGGTGCGTAGGGCTGACAAAATTACCGCCTTCATGTGCCGACTGTCTAGAAATCTGGGAGCCTCAACCTCCTGGAACTTTAAAGGACTGCTTTATTGCTTTATACTGGAAGAATAGAGCGTCAGTCTATCTAAGGTACTCAAAGCGTAATGTCATGATTTATACTTCTACGTCGTAACTGGTGATGGTAGGAGAACCAGCTTAAGAAACGTTGGATTTTAACACAGTGTCACTCTGGGACAATTTCACTGCATGTGTCGATACAGCACTTTGCAGAACGACACCGAGCCCATGCTTAGGCCTATAGCTATACGAAGGCGTCGGGCCAATTATAAATCTTGGGCCAAATATTTTGAACAAGTAAGGGAAAGAAGCTGTGGTGTAGTAATACAGGCTATATTTATTAAGGTCAGAAGGAAATCAGCAGCGCTGGAAGTATCTAGGTAGTGCCCGCTCGTCCTTTGCATAAAGGTGGGATGAAATCTCTACAGAACTTTGAGAAGTAAATAAGGTAAAGTGATAGGAAGTGGCCTGTTTGGGTATGGAGCACAGCAAAGAAGCTAAGCATCCGAGATAAAGCTTCAAAATAATTTTTTTTTTAATTTGAAATTTGCATTTGAGTAAATTTGGATAACGTTTGTACGGCTACGTTGGTAACAATATTTCACGTTGCACTGAACTATAAAAATAACAATGAAAATGTTTTCTTTCCCCGTTTTTCGAAAGAATATCCATATGTTGGGATGTCACCTGGCATATTTGTCCCTCTGTTAAGAATTTACAGGTGACGAAAACTGTGGAGCAATGGTGGAATGGCACTGACAGGTCAAACTTGAAGTACCTGGAGGAAAATCTGTTCCAATGTCACTTTGTCCACCACAAATCCCACATTGATTGACATGGGGTCGAAACCGGACAGCCGTGGTGAGAGTTGGCGGCTAAACACTTAAGAAAACTGAATAACGAATAACAATAAGAAAAACTAAGAAAAGCGATGGGGGTGGGGGGGTGGGGGAGGGGGCGCTCTGAGAGGCATTACATTCATTATTACGTGGGGAAACTGGAAATCCGCTGCTCTGAGAGTTCCTAGTATATTCTTTGAAGAAAGAAACCCATATACCAACTGCAGTTCGTACCTCGCAGAGAACATAGGCCGTGTCACGTTTCAGGCGGCTGTTAGCCGGCCTCTCACTGCGTGGAGCCGGTATTATCCCAGGTCAGTCCTTTTGCGATTTCTGGCAGACAAAATGAAAATAAGACGGGGGGTTTCTTCGATTAAGCCTATTTCGAATTCCCCCTGGATGTCTCATCCTGTGCTCTGCAGTCTATTACAGAAGATATATAATGTTGGCAGTTAGCAGTTTTGTTCAGTTGCGCACCCAGAATTTTTCATTGCGGGGCTGACCTTATGGATATATATAATTTATATTTCATTTTAAAAATTGTTATAAAAATCATGTCTTAAGCAACACTGTAAAGTGACATCGCTTTAAACTACATTTATATAGGTACAAAGTAACGACATGCACTATGACTCGCTCACCTAATTGAAATCACAAGGTCTAAACCTCATGATCTTTTAATTTTCATCTGAGACAAGCTAGGTTGTTTTTTTTATTCTGTTTTACAAAATTCTAATGTACTAGTCGCCAGATGATTACAGTGGTTGATTTCGACTGAAGATTAAATCACGTAATGAAAGTTTTTAATTTTAATACAAGGCATTCTGTTTGGTATGCAAATTGAAAAAGTACATTTATTTCTATTAACCCTTTAAAGACGAAGCGTATCTGTTTTATATAAGGATTCAGTGCGTACCGCGCTGTAAACACTCTCCACTTCGGTTATAAAAACCAGTCTCTTAATGTTTTATAAGGCAAAAGTTGCTGTTTGTTCTGAGATTCGTACAAAATACATAAACGCAATGGGGGTACCACGTAGAATCTTTTAATGTTAAACCTGGTGGTACGTAAAGTTACCGCTGGCTTTAAAAGGTTAAGCAAAACATTGAGAGAAAGAAATATTGGATCCAGTTACCAGGAAATCAGGAATTTGTTTGAGACACAAATGGTCACTCAGTTTGCCCATATACTTCTCGCCTATTGTTGAAACGTGTTTAAAAATCCCGCCCCTAATCCTTATTCTCAACCAGACGAATGAAGTCCACATTCTCCCATCTTATGTATTTAAGATCTATTTTAATATTATCCTGGAATTTACACATAAGCCTAGGATCTTCATCTTTAGGTATAAGAAGGTACTTTTTTTTGATTTCCTCACCCTAAAAATAAAGAACCTACCATTTTCTTGAATTCTGGGGACCAATCACCAAACCACACTATATCACGTCCCGGTAGGCTTGAATTTTCTGTCGCTGTTAACTGCCAGAATTACAGGAAACCAATAAATACGTATATTCTACTAAAATGCAGTTTTAAATGCTAAAACACGTGATACACTTACTACCGTCTCCATATTATAATGGGATGAACATATGTCACTCTTATCTCAGGCAATTTTTATTTTAGAAGTATCCTACATATTTCTTTAACGAAAGGTACACTAAAACAGTTTCTGACTGCCCAGTGCCCAGTACAGAACGAATAGCTTCACACCAGTAGACTTAAGGATCCGGTATTCCAACATCGTTACCAATTAGTAATGCAAAACAGAAGAAAAACACGCTTGCAATATATGTATATACCAACGTAGTAGTGCATCCTTAGGTCTAAGTTACTGAATCATCCAGACGCGCACCCCAAAGTGGGGAGGTCTGTCGGACTGCAGCCCCTCCCAAGTCAAAAAAAAAACACACACAGATTTGGGAGACACGGTGATATTAATTTTTTTACGCTGTTTACTCTTCAGTCAAGATCAGCCACTGAAATCTGTTGAAGATTTGAATATCTGAATTTTGAAAAATAAAACAAAAAACAAAGTATTAGATAAAGTTAAAAGTAACAAGTAGTTTATTCTTTCCTGTGGCGCAACAGCCCAAACCGGGCCTAGGCCGCCTCCTTCTGGAGGTTTCTAGATCACACTCAGGCACACTACACTCGGTGGGACTCCTCAGGATGAGTGATCGGCCCGACGCAGAGGCCTCTACCTGACAACACACAAACACTCACAAGAGACAAACATCCATGCGCCCAGTGGGATTCGAACTCACAATCCCAGCAAGCGGTCGGCCGAAAGCCCACGCCTTAGACCCGCGCGGCCACTGGGATCGCCAAGAAGTTTATACAATGTGATTTAAGTTAGGTAAGTCACGTAGCATGTAGTTATTTTTATGGCACACATTTTATAACATGGTTTTTAAAATATAACATAAATTATACACAGCCTCCGGGTCAGTCTGCCCCCCACCCCCCTACCACCAACCAAATGAAAAACTCTGGGTGCGCTGCTGAATCACGTAGTCTTGTATTTCTGCAGCGGCGTTTGTGTATTGACTGATTGACGTGAAGCGAGCAGCTGATCGTACGTGACGGTGCATGCTAACGCGGGCGCCAGTCACGGTTATTTCTGTCTTTGCTCAGCAGAGGGCAGGTGTGAAAACAAGGCAGAGCCTGTCCGGTCGACACAACTCACTCATTAGAGCTCTCGAACGTGAGGATCTATCACCAGTCATTACAACACTGCGCACGTGACTGACATAAACTCAGAACTTGTTTGTTGTTTCATTCGTTTGTTGCAAGACGTGCGTCCCTGTCAGAGACGTAAAACGAGACGTTCTGGTCGTTATTCAAGAGTAAATCTTTGGCCTTGGCAGCGTGGGTGGGGAGTCTTTTACCCAGGGGCGAAGCGTCCAGAGTAGACGAGTAGATTCTCTCTCTGTCACTTTCAGCTGGTTACTATTTGTTAACTTGTTCAATTTATAAGGAATCTAGAACTACATCTATGCACGCGGTGGCGCACTTAGTTGGGGCACTGCGCGGGTTCGATTCTCGATGGCGTCATTGGAATTTTTAATTGATTTAACCTTTTGAAGCCTAGCGGTAACTTTACGTACCACCAGGTTTAACATCAAAAAATTCTACGTGGTGCCCACATTGCGTTTATGTGTTTTGTACGGATCTCAGAACAAACAGCAACTTTTGCCTTATAAAACATTAAGAGATTGGTTTTTATAACCGAAGTGGAGAGTGTTTACAGCGCGGTACGCACTGAGTCCCTATATAAAACAGATGCGCTTCGTCTTTAAAGGGTTAATCCTGTCGGCCGCACTATGGCCCTGGGGTCGACTCAGTCTCTAACAGAAATGAGTACCGCAAATATTTTCTGGGGGTGGGGGGGAGGGGGGGTAAAGGTAGCCGGTATGTAGGGCTGACAACCTTACCACCTTCAAATGCCGACTGTCTTGAAATTTGAAAGCCTCAACCTCCTGGAACCCTCAGGGAATGTCCAGGCCTGTAATGTGGTAGCTTTACCTTTTATTTAATAACCAGATGGAACTAGCTGGCTACCCAACTACGTGAAGTACAGCGCCTCTTTAGAAGCTAATAGCTTTTAGCTAGTCCAAAAATCCTCCACATTTTATTAAAACTGACGGTTCAGTACTGTATTCACAGGAATTCACAACTTATCCATACCCTGCGCCACAGAAATCTAGTCTACTCCCTGGTCCTCTTTCTTGAAGACCCATTTTAATATTATCCTCCCACTTACGCCTGTCAGACGGCCTCGTTCTTCAGGTTTCTCCACAAGACTCCTGTATTCATCTCTTCTCCGCTCATACGTGCCACATGCCCCGCCCATCCCATTCTTCTTGATTTAATCTTCCAAAAAAGATTTGGTCACGAATACAGATCATGTACCTTCTTATTATGGAATTTCATCCAGTCTACCTTTAATTCGTCCCTCTTAGGTCCAAATACCTTTCTCAGCACCCTATTCTAAAACACACTCAGCCTGTTTTCCTCCCTGAGTGTGAGCGACCAAGTTTTGTACCCATACATAAACAGTCAAAAAGCAATAGGTCATAAATGTAATTTCGCTCTCATAAGAAACAACGGTACTTCAACCCAATATATTTTTAACTGCAAAAAAGTAATTACTGATCACAAAATTCTTCCAGTTATAGAAACAATAAAATCCTAACTTTACTCCTCAATTTTTGGAAAATTCTTCAAGAGATAATATCATTCAATGTTGCATGCAAAATATTCTATGAATGTTTTTGCCGTTGCAGTGCATATGAAATACTTTATATGATGAAATACCAAACAGTACAGAGACGCAACTGAGAATGGTTGCAGAGTGTATGGCTGAGTGATGAAAAATGTTATGTACGAATTAAAATACATTACTTGCCTTTGATTTGCTTTGATAAAGCATAAAATATAGCCACTGAGGTCTGGAAATTATAGAGGAGATGTAATGGTGACGCCTGTTTCAAGACAGGATAAATTTCGTGCTGTTGTGAATGCGGTAATGAACACAGGGACTTCAGAAAAGCAAAATATTTCTAGACTATCTGAGAAACTGATAGTTTTTTTGAAGGAAAGTTCCTCTTGGAGTTAGCAACGTGTTTTGGGGACTAAATACAATAATGGTATTTTGAAAATCTGTTAGAAGGACACATTTGAGAGGCGTAGGTTAAATGGAAAGATAATATTAAAATAGATATTATGGGTACAAAGTTTTAAATTGGATTTTATTGGCTAGAGATAGGATCTAATAATAAGCTTTGTAAATATGGTAATTAACTTTTGGGTTCTACGTAATACAAAAAATTCCTTGACTACTTTTCGAATATAACCATATCAGTAAGACTGTGCTGAATTGATCTAGTTTAAAAAGAACACAAATCATGGGTCAGATCTCTAGTCTAAATCTGACCACGGTCTTTACCAATTCTAACAGAATAAAACGTTATGCGTGTCAAGGACCAGTGGTGCTACCCGCAGATACGAAACCAAAGTCAGCTATCCGCGTCATTAACTTTCTCCGGCTGTTCCCGAACATCGAAACGAAAAGCATTTCTGTTCCCTTTTTAACATTACACTGCCAATCTATAATGGAATCGACATTGCATTAACCTGGGCTTAGACAATGGGGGTGTTGGAGTGCTGCAATCTCATATTTGGACATAACCTCATGCCGCAGTTTATTAAGTATTCGACAACCAAGAAAGAATTGTGTTTTTTTTTTGGTAAGACAATAAGCTAAACCAAGCAGGATGAAATGTATAAGGACTACATTCTTTCTCAAATATTAAATATAACACAAATAAAGTACATATTTGTTGACAATATGTGTAAAATTAAGAGCAGATTGAAGTCGGGGAATGCTTGCTATCATTCGGTGCAGAATCTTTTGTCTTCCAGGTTGCTATCCAAAAACACAAAGATTAGGGTATACAGAACTATAATTTTACCTGTTGTTCTGTATGGATGCGAAACTTGGTCTCTCACACTGAGGGAGGAACAAAGACTGAGGGTGTTCGAGAATAGGGTGCTGAGGAGGATATTTGGGCCTAAGAGGGACGAGGCGACAGGGGAGTGGAGAAGACTACATAACGAGGAGCTTAGTGACCTGTACTCATCACCAAATATTATTCGGGTAATCAAATCGAGAAGACTGAGATGGGCGGGGCATGTGGCACGTATGGGGGAGGAGAGAGGTGCATACCGGATTTTGGTGGGGAGACCCGAGGGAAGGCGACCACTTGGGAGACCCAGGCGTAGATGGGAGGATAATATTAAGATGGACATTCGGGAAGTGGGATGGGAGGACATGAACTGGATTGATCTGGCTCAGGATAGGGACAGGTGGCGGGCTCTTGTGAATGCGGTAATGAACCTTCGGGTTCCATAAAATGCGGGGAATTTCTTGACTAGCTGATAAACTGTTAGCTTCTCAAGAAGGCCTCTGCTCCATGGAGTTAGTTAGTTAGTTATGTATTTTCGTTCTGGAAATTAAAAGGTGTGTATTAGGCAGCGTTAATCAGTGTCGACAAGATGAGGAGGAAGCCGGTATAGATCAGCGGGAGAGAGCGGTCCGGAGGGGGTCCGGGTCACGAAAAGTTGCACATGTTTTTGTCGTTGTCAATATTACCATTTTTTTTTGTTTATTGTACAAATTAACCCTTTCAGACCAAGCACAAGTCATTCTGCAACTGACAGCCGACATAAATCTCATACGGACTATTCTCGATATGAAGGCGAGCTTCAGTTGGCCATTCGAGGTGTCAGTTCTTCGACTGTCTACCTCAATTATGACACAGCCAATAGGAATAACTGCCTTACCAACTCCACGAAGTAGAGTTCTCCTCGGAACGCTAACAGTTTCTAAACACTCATGAAAAATCTCCATCCGTTAACAGCATGGGGAAGTTCATTGTCTTTTCTACTACAGCCTAACACTGGTTCCCACTCTGGGGCAGGTGAAAAGATTTCGCCTTGCCTTATTCTTGTATACGGTATCAACGACGGTGTGGGACATCTGAGTACACAGACTTCATGGACTCTTTCCCATTTGATGTACAGTAATTTAGCACATGAAGTTTCGGGCATATAATCGGTCACCGAAACGTACTAGAGTGTTTAATTTTAAAGCAAACGATGGAAGAAGCCCATAACGTAGAAGAATTAAGACGTTCATATATTACTCCTTACTAAATGAACTGAATTCATGTAAATTATTATTTTACAATATATCGTTGTTAGAAAATTTTTATGAAAATACAGGTTTACGTGGTCGAGTGGGTTACTTGAAGTTACAGACGAAAAGCAAGGAAACAGAAGCAGAATGCAACCAGACACTTGTAAATATAATGCATATTTTGGCAAAATTTTACACTCAGAAATTTAGGTTATGTGTTACACGGACCGCATGTGATTTGATACATCATTAGTGGTTGAAAGAAGCAGACAGAGCACCTGCTAGTAAAGGGGTTTTTCGGGCACTGATCACGGTCAAGAGGAAAGCTAGCATGTCAAGATTTTCCTCAGTTACTCCAACCAAATTCCTTATATTACGTGAAAGCCGCTTTTTTCCACATCACTTCGAATCATTTTCTATTCATAGCCTCTACAGGCAATTTTACGATATCTGTAGCATGCGGAGCTGAGCCGCTTGTCATGAAATTGGCTGCTGTAATTCCTCATATGAATTCTACACTAACCCTTTAAAGACGAAGTGTCTCTGTTTTATATAAGGATTCAGTGCGTACCGCGCTGTAAACACTCTCCACTTCGGTTATAAAAACCAATCTCTTAATGTTTTATGAGGCAAAAGTTGCTGTTTGTTCTGAGATCCGTACAAAACACATAAACGCAATGTGGGCACCACGTGGAATTTTTTAATGTTAAACCTGGTGGTATGTAAAGTTACCGTTAGGCTTTAAAAGGTTAATGTGATGTAATCCACATATGTTGCTCTTCTGTGACCTGATTCTTGAAGATGACACTGTGTGCCATATAGGATGATTATCGAAAAACTTTAAGACAGTAAATTTGTTCATATTCTTATTGAATTTCATATTCTTTCTGTTCCTATTAAGAGGCCTATACAGAGTGTTTCATGAGGAACCTGCTATACTTCGGAATAACGTTCCTTAGGTTAAATTATATCAATACAACTAAAAATGCCTACATATTAAGCTGAAAGTTTACAGAGATAATGGCTGGATACATGTTTAAGAATAAGAACTGTTATACATTTATTGATTAGTAAATACATATTAAAGCGAAAATAAATTTGTAGTTCCTGTAACGTTAACACTTGTACTTAACATCTAATTAATATCTGAGTGACATAAAGACAATGATTAAGTAACAAAACTGGTACTAGATTAATAAAAGTTACCCTTAGGTTTCCAAGTACTTTGCATAGCACGATTGCCTCCACAAGGCTTACACTGGCTATCGCCTAAAGCACTAGCCTGTCCATGTACAAATAACGCATCATAACTTCAACCAGACCACATTTAACTCGCGTCAGTATTTCCGTAACCTTTCAACTTCCGATATAAACATGTTTGTTTATATCGATTTCAATTAACAAAGTACAGTTTCTCCCGAATTACGGCAGATTCCTCCTGAAACACCCTGTATATGAAAATAATTTGTGCTTCATTTTATCTTGTTTTGTTGCCATTTTAAAGCGTTTATGTTATCATAATAGTATATGTTCGTACGCAACTTTGTAATAACTCTAATTATTCCGAAATGCAAAAATTATTAGAATGTGTTTATACATGCAGTCCTTCCCTCTTCTACCTACTCACAGTAGGTGTCGAGGTTATTTATTTTCACTTGATCACACTCAGACACACAACACAGTCGGTATGAGTCCTCTGGACGAGGGATCATCCTGACGCAGAGACCTATACCTGACAAGACAAACACTGTGCAAGACAAACATCCATGCGTCCGGTGGGATTCGAAACCACGATCCCAGCAAGCGTTCGGCCGCAGACCTACACCTTAAACCGCGCGGCCACTGGGATCGGCGTGTGTTTATACACACGTGTATACAAATCAGGCAGTAGTGTGCTATTAACAAACTGCCCATGGGCCGTACCATGCCTCAGGCGGTTAGCCGCCGGCCTCCCACCGCGGAGGCCCGGGTTCGATCCCGGGTCAGTCCATGTGGGATTTGTGGTGGACAAAGTGGCACTGTGACAGGTTTTTCCCCGAGTACTTCGGTTTTCCCCTGTCAATTTCATTCCACCGGTGTTCCATTACTAGGAAAAGGACAAAAAATCATCATCATCATCGTCATCTACATCACAGGGTTGCACAAGAAGCCTCTAGGCTGCGGTGCGTCCGTAGCGTCTGCTGCGGGGCCCTTCACCACTAAAAAAACAAACTGCCCATGGGCAGGTAAGTAGAAGGCCAAAAAACTATTACTGAATTTGTACTGAAGACCACCGTTAAATAACAAGCAAACTGGATGTGTTTATTGGCTTGTCCAATAATTCAAACAAAATTAAATATCAGGAAGTTTTTCAGATTACATAGGAAGCAAAAGCAATGAAGAATGATCAAGAATTTTGATAGCGTTTCTCTAATTTCAAGAACGCTGTGTTAAATAAAATCAGGAACGTATCATTTATTAAACGTCCTGCAATTAAACTGAACTGGTTTCAAACATTTTGCTAATACTTTGCTGAAACTTAAGACTGATTTGTTCATTACAGTGTCCAGAAGTTGCAGAACACACAGCAATTAATCTGGTATAC
Source organism: Coptotermes formosanus (assembly GCA_013340265.1). NCBI lineage: Eukaryota > Metazoa > Arthropoda > Insecta > Blattodea > Rhinotermitidae > Coptotermes > Coptotermes formosanus. Next base: position 60,465 of record BLKM01000284.1, read on the forward strand.
CTCTTTCCAGATATACAATTTTAATTACCTGGCGCGCGCGCGCACGCACACACACACACACACACACACACACACACACACACACATACACACACACACACACACACACACACACACACACACACACACACACCCATATAACTCTATTTGCTCAATNNCACACACACACACACACACACACACACACACACACACACACACACACACACACACACACACACACACACACACACACATACATATAACTCTATTTGCTGCAAATGCAGAATTTCAGAAAGGCGCGAAGTATTTACTGCGTCAAGTTCGATATACAGTATTATTTCTCATAACATAAAGGTATTTCATGTAAAGTTTCGGCGGGGGATATGAGAATTAAACGCTTACACATTGTTTTATTTTACTCCTCGACGATGACGAAGCTAATTCGGCTCAGAATGCGTCTAATTATGATTACAGGAAGAGATACCGGGACTAGTAGAGGCGGAAATGATGACACTGTAGTTTACTTTTAATTTATGAACTTAATATTAAAGATTGGTCAAAACTAATTAATTATACTGCTTGAATCTTATCGTAATTATTATTACCTAATGATATTCATACTATAGTTATGGGTCTATTGTTCGGAAGTAGAGGGACTATTAGTCATTGCTTCTTTCCTTACTGTGGATAAGGATACCTAACAGCTTTTATTCAATTATAACGCTTTGAGAAAGACGTTTCACTGTTTCGATCTTGTTGTATACTGTGTAGATTTAAAAGAAACGCCTGGAGTTCAGAGTAATATATTTTTTCAGAATTTTTTTTAGGTTAGTTTTGTGGCCGCGATATTTGCTACGCTAGAGTAAAATGTGCCGATCCCAGTGGCCGTCCGGTCTAAGGCGTGGGACTTAGGCAGAGCGCTTGCTGGGATCGTGGTTTCGGATCCCACGGGGGGCATGGATGTTTGTCTCTTGTGAGTGTTTGTGTGTTGTCAGGTAGAGGTCTCTAGCGACGGACTGATCACTCGTCCATAGGAGTTCTACAGAATGAGGTGTGTCTGAGTGTGATCGAGAATGCTCCAAAAGGAGGCGGCCTTGGCCCCATTTTAGCTGTTACGCCACAGGAAAGTACAGTACAATGTACAGACGGACCTACCGTAGGTATATAATTTATGTGTTACTTTGAGTGGATGCGAGATGCAACTTCTTATTCTAAGGAAATAAATGGTATTTCGTGTGGCGTGAGCAGAATCCTGAGGTGAATTTTTGGATTTAGATCGATGGAAATAACAGGGAGATGGTGACAACAACATAACGAAGGGTTTCGTGGCTTGCAAATTGTACGATTTGGAATTAGGATAGACAAATGAGCGGGGATGTGACGAATAAGATACATAACGTATATGGGGAAGTGAAAAATGCATACAAAAGTTTTGTCTGACTACTCGAAAGGAGGAAAATCTTCAGAGAATCAAGACAAGGACGTGGGGCAATATGAAATTTATCTTAAACTCATAACGTCTATTGATTTTGAATGGTAAAAATGGAGGCGAATAGGGCTTACTGGCGAGCTCTGGTGGAGACAGTAATAAGTTATACGTTAAGTAAAAGACATGGAATTTGTCACCCAGATAAGAGAATTATGAATCTGTTTCACGGAGACAGATTTCCTGAGACATCATGAACTCACCTTATTAACACTGTGTTTCTTTATCAGTATTATATTTAACCGTTTAAAGCCTAGCGGTAACTTTACATACGACCAGGTTCAACATTAAAAAATTCTACGTGGTGCCCACATTGCGTTTATGTGTTTTATACGGATCTCAGAACAAACAGCAACTTTGCCTTATAAAACATTAAGAGACTGGTTTTTATAACTGAAGTGGAGAGTGTTTACAGCGCGGTACGCACTGAGGCCTTATATAAAACAGATACGCTTCGTCTTTAAAGGGTTAAGTGTCTGCTGAGTATAAAGTCCACTTTATGGCAAAGACGATAAAAATAGACCGTAAAAAGAACAAATTTTCACGTATAAGACAAAGTTGTTAAAATTCGAATTCTCTAATCGCACTGAACTCAGTTACAGGAAATCAAATCAATGTTCTAGATTTATTGAAAAAAGGTTATTCAAAATCTTGATATTTTTTAATTTATACTAAATTTTAATTGAAACTTCGGTAGTTCGCACAATATTTGATGCCAAGTGTTCGTGACCTGACACTGCTTAAGTGCAGGGTAAAAACAGGCCCTCGAAAATTTTCACATAAAATTTGTAACACAACACTGGGCTATACGTAAAATATTGAAATTACTGCAGTCACAAAAATGAAAATTGTCATCATATGAAGGGTATAAGCCACTCTAGGCTTCTTCCGTCTTCGCGAGTGTTGGTCTCTCCATCTTTTCTTTAGTCTACCTGCGCTTCTTTTCCCTGTCGGATGTATTTACAAACTAAATTTGGAATGTCTGTATTGTTCTTTCTTGATAAATATTGTGTCTGCTTTGATCTACAACCCACAGTAATTTCATTTAATTTGAAAATATTCAGTTTTCTTATATCTTCATTTTTATGGTCACAAAATATATATCTTGCAACCCTTCAAAAATTTCATCTCCGCCTTCTCAGTATTTAAAAACAATAATTATAAATAAGCTAACCCCAGAGGCTGACAGACATGTAAATTTTGTTTTCCCTACAAGGCAAACACATATTTACTTCTCGTGTTTTTATTTAATGTAGACTGCTTAATAAAGGGCATGGCAGGGAAGGCTGCGTGGTCTAAGGCGTGGGTCTGCGGTCGCTTGCTTGCTGGGATTGCGGGTTCGAATTCTGCCGGAAGCATGGATGTGTCTTGTGAGTGTTGTGTGTTGTCATGTACAGGTCTCTGCCACGGGCTGATCACTCGCTCAGAGGAGTCCTACCGACTGTGTGTGTGTGTGTGTGTGTGTGTGTGTGTCACTGAGTATGATCAGGTGCAACAATAACCCTCTACAACGACAGTGAGTACGTAGACAGGTCAGTCTAAGGAAGAAAGTCTAAATTACCGTGCCTAATCTTTCGGAATTCTGAACTCCATGCAAATAAATAATAAACCGTTTAGGAAGTGTGTTTATTTTGTGACCTTGTAATTAACCTTTTAAAGCCTAGCGGTAACTTTACATACGACCAGGTTTAACATTAAAAAATTCTACGTGGTGCCCACTTTGCGTTTATGTGTTTTGTACGGATCTCAGAACAAACAGCAACTTTTGCCTTATAAAACATTAAGAGACTGGTTTTTATAACCGAAGTGGAGAGTGTTTACAGCGCGGTACGCACTGAGTCCTTGTATAAAACAGATACGCTTCGTCTTTAAAGGGTTAATTAGTGGTACTCACTTTTAAGAGAAATTAATTAAATATTTTTGAATTAGGTTTAACGGAACATGGTTGTCAGAAGGTTGCTTCAGAAATGTAAAGCAAAATGGCCTTACGCTTGGCAGAACTATCAGATATTTCGTGCCTTGGCGGCAGTGATTTCGATGCCTTCGCTCTTCTGGGATATTACGCGACGTAGATTGGTAACATTCTAGAAGAATGAAGACATCAACCTCCAGGGAACAATCTCCAGGAAGCAGGATTGTGCTTGAGAATAGAATGACACTGCTGATTCCAATATTATCTGGTGTGCAGTACAAATAGTGGGACTCATACTCATGCAGTTTTCTATATTTTCAATTTTTCACATAAAAAATCAGTCAACAGCCAACACTATTTTAGCTCTCTTTATTTTGGAGATTGAGCGACAAGTTTCGGCCTGTGTCATGGCAATCATGAGGTTCCTCTACAAAAACATGGCTATCAAAGCTCTACTTTTCAAAAAGGGAAAGGGCTTTCACTTCACAGTGGGTTAAATATACAGTTTTGTATACGTATTAAAATAAAATAACATAAAACGTACAGTGAATCTTATTTTATTTTATACGTATACAAAATTGTATATTTTAACCTACTGTGAAGTGAAAGGCCTTTCCCTTTTTGAAAAGTACAGCTTTGATATTCATGCTTTTGTAGAGCAGCCTGATGATGGCAGTGACACAGGTCGAAACTTGTTGGTGATGAAGGGCCCCGCAGCAGGCGCTACGGACGCACCGCAGCCTTGAGGCTTATTGTGCAACCCTGTGATGCAGATGAAGATGATGATGATTATTTTTTGTCCTTTTCCTAGTAATGGAGCACCGGTGGAATTAAATTGACAGGGGAAGAACGAAGTATTCGGGGAAAAACCTGTCACAGTGCCACTTTGTCCACCACAAATCCCACATGGACTGACCCAGGGATCGAAAGCGGGCCTTCGCGGTGGGAGGCCGGCGGCTAACCGCCTGAGCCATGGCACGGTCTACTGGTTGTTCAATCTCCAAAATAAAGAGACATAAATAGTGTTGGCTGTTGACTGATTTTTTATGTGAAAAATTGAAGGCATATGCCAAAGGGGATGTTAAACATCAAAACAGATTTTTATAGCCTGCAGTTATTTCCTCTCTCTCTCTTAGGCCCTATTTTCAGACGCTTCCCATATACGTTCCTCTTTTACGACGAGACCAATTGTCATCATAAACGTACGAAATGCTTATGTAAGAAAAATAATATACGAAACATAAACATTCAAGGATTTGGAGTTCTTAAGAGTGACTTCAATGAAGCTTCAAGTCTTCTGCGATGTTATGATATACAGACTCTTAAAAAATCAGAGACATTGCGGAAGAACGTAGTGTCTTCACCTTCAGGGTCTAGCAGTGGAAGTCTGCTAGACACAGAAAATGGGTGCAGTATGTCCCGCGAGTAACATTCTAAACCATTTGCATATTGAATACTGCGGTATTGTTTCCAGCAACATATAAACGGTGAAAACACGCGTGTTTAAGTTCCCAGGTATGGAACCTACGTTATAAGAGCACCGTACCGCTCTCTAAAGAGTCGTCCTTGAAACAACAAGCTCCACACCTTACCTCAGATTTAAGGGCCCTTTCAGTCCTTTCTAGCTGGAGCCCTTGTCGGTATTCATGGCCGGTAGCGTTCCGTAGGCCAGTTTCAGTAGGAGGGTGAACACAACCTGGATGAATAAGAAAGAAAGGAGTTAATTACGATAAGTCCCCGATAGCTGTAGGTAATTAATAATCCTCTGCCCCATCTTGAAAAAAAAATTCGACCCCTGATGCCCCAAGCAGGTGTGAATTGAAAAGCATAATGTGCCTAAAACATTTTGTAACCAAAGGTGCGAAACAGAAGACGTGGTCTTGATATACCTGCATAGAGTCCATCTCCACAAATCTTGACGGGCTGATTTAAAGGATGAGGGATGAATATGGTGGGCTGGGGGGGGGGGGAACGGTTAAGCTGAAGGAAAATATAAAAGCCTTGTTTATAATAAGGGGGCGTTCCGTTACCCATCAATGTTGACAGATATGTATAATTGAAACAAATGCTTAATTTGATGTGGGGTTGAAAAAGAAACGTGGCTTTGAAACCCCAATATTACACCCAGAGTAGTAGGCATTGATTTAGAGTATTAGTAGTACGAATTTTATATATACATTTTGGTTTGCAACAATTACGTGTAAAGGTGTGAAGATGAGTTTCGGGGGGGGGGGGAGGCGGTTCGGACGCCAACGGTAGAAAGAATCTTGTTTGTAGTCATTATTGAGTGGTTATCGCTTATACAGGGAAGATGTCTGAGGTCAGTGGTGTCCAAAGTTTTACACACTGGGGGAAGATGGGAAAAAAAGCTTAATGTGTTCCATATCCGTGCACTATATCATACAAAAACACTAATCACCAACAAATGCACAAAGAGAGTTTTATCATCAATCGTAACACACTCCTACATGTTTCGACCCTGCTGGGTCAGCTTCAGGGAGAACTTTTCGTTATCGTTACTTTAAGGTTGCACTTTACGGTTGAGTGAGAATGTGCTGTTGACTGTGTACTGCGTTGTTTTTGGAGGCGTGAACTGTCTGTGGCCCCATCGCGGAGAGTATTGTATTTAAAAAAGAATGAAAATGGCCAAACACATTTAAAAACCTGTAAGGTTAGGAAAAACGAGTGATATGATATTACAGTATTATAATAATATGTATTAAAATTTTAATAATTTTACATAAAATGGACTCCTTCATGTGAGATATCAGATAAAAAAAATTTCTGGAGTTACATTTTTAGTATAGAATCTCATATTGACAATTTTGACATAGTCATCTGTAATACTATACTACAATACTTACAATGTAACTCAATTTTTTTATTCTTTCTCTATATAAAATATATGGGCCGGGATAGCTCAGTCGGTATAGCGACTCGCTACGGGCTGGACGGTTCGGGGATCGAATCCCGGTGGGGGCGAGATTTTCCGCACCCGTCCAGACCGGCCCTGGGGCCCACCCAGCCCCCTGTACAATGGGTACCGGGTCTCTTTCCTGGGGGTAAAGCGGCCGGCGCGTGGGGCTAGCCACCCCATCCCCTCCTTGTGCCGAGGCTCACGAAGGGGTAGAGCTATACCTCCGCTCCCCCTCTTGGGCCCTCAGGGCCTGTTATAGGGTGAACCTTTACTTTTACCTATATAAAATGTGTCGCTTTAGTGATTAATGTCTGTCCTTGGTGTTTTCTTTAAGTGGTGAAGGGCCCCGCAGCAGACGCTACGGGCGCACCGCAGCCTTAAGGCTCCTTGTGCAAACCTATGATGAACATAATGATTATTTTTTGTCCCTTTCCTAGTAATAGAGCACCGGTGGAATGAAATTGACAGGAGAAAACCGAAGTGCTAGGTGAAAAACCTGTCCCAGTGCCACTTTGTACCACGACAAATCCCACATGGACTGACCCCCGGGATCGAACCCGGGCCTCCGCGGTGGGAGGCCGGCGGCTAACCGCCTGAGCCATGACACGGCCTAGAGTCCTTGGTGTTACTCACAATGCACAGGGATTTATTATAAGTCTACGCGTTGGATATGTTGAAGCAGTTTTCGTAGGTGTCTCATTTCAAGCGAGGAAAGTCTGGAAGAGTCTCATGTCGTCTTGGGACAAAGCTACATTGGAAACAGAACAGACTCAACACAGCAAACCGACATTTGTCTGAACATACGTGACCAGACATGTGAGGATCCTGTTAAACCGACACGCCTGTCCAGATTTCTACCTATAAAGAGTACTTATTTTCTCAGTCTGTTTATTGTAGGTGATGTGAATATTAAATGATGTGCGCGTCTGATGATCATTGGGAAGAATTTTTACTGACAGGTAGTAACTTTATCTGGGAGTTCACGAAGAGAAGAAGACGGTGGATGCATCAGTTTTGGGAATCAAGAACTGATGAAAAATATTTTAAACTGCGAGAGAATTTTCTGATAAATTCAGAGAGTATTACAGAATGAACATATATATTTGGTCCCAAAGAGGCGGTATATTTCTAACAACTTCTGTAAGATAATTTTATCCATTGCACTCCAAAACATGTGCTTACTGCAGCAGGTGTCTGACCAGACTGTCGCCTCGAAATGAACCCAGTCTTTTAGGCGACACAATTCGGTGTTACTGGGAGACAACATGCCGGACGGATCGGGTAGAGTGTAGCCACTGCCATAAGCAACACAATGGTTGATTTTTTACTTCCTAGTGGGGAGTCTGTTCAGACTGTTGTATTGTGTAAGTTTCGGCACCAATGCAGCCATAGCCTTACCTGCACATCCTGGCATTTGACCTTACATCACGTATGCATATGACAAGACGCAGATGAAACCAAATTGACGCTATTTATTTGGTAATGACATACAGCCATATTTATATTTTTGGGTAGTCACATTTATAAGACTTATTTTCCTCTCCGGATTGGGAATTTGGCGGCCCTCACTTTGTACAACACTAATTCAAACCTATAAATATTTGGCCATTAATTCTTTTGGCCTGTAATCTGGGAGCAGCAACACACACACTAATCGACCTTCCGTATTTATAAAAGCAACTTCTCATAGAGTTTCTAATAAGGAGTTATATAATTCTGACACGCACGTGCTGTTACGCACCTTATATTTAAGGATAATCTTTCAAGTTAATTTAAAATCTCTCACTTTTGCACTGCAAAAAATATTAGAAATGCCGACAGCCATATTACAGCATGGATTTTACAAAACTCTGACCTTATCAAGAAATTTTTCTTTCACGTTGTACTCAACATTTAAATATCTGTATATGCTCTCAATTCATTCATATGAATTATGACCCATTTAAAACAAAATGAAATTAAGCACCATTAACCCTTTAAAGACGAAGCGTATCTGTTTTATGTAAGGACTCAGTGCGTACCGCGCTGTAAACACTCTCCACTTCGGTTATAAAAACCAGTCTCTTAATGTTTTATAAGGCAAAAGTTGCTGTTTGTTCTGAGATCCGTACAAAACACATAAACGCAATGTGGGTACCACTTTGAATTTTTTAATGTTAAACCTGGTGGTATGTAAAGTTACCGCTAGGCTTTAAAAGGTTAATAGTTAAAACATGGACAACTAGTCTCTTTTTACGCTATGTAACGGGTTATAATGCGGAGAAGGACTTATATGTTTCAGAATATTCATGGAGAAAAAAATACTGTCGTATTAACATATGAACACCCCCAAAAATTGTGGCTTTAGGTGCTGATGTTGATTTCTCATGCGGTTGTGACCAGTGCGTCAGTACCAAAGTACAACTATTACACGCCTACGTTTTCTTATTCCAGTTTCCCTTAAACATTTTGCATTATATAATGGTTCTTTAAATAACTGAAATATAAGAATTATTTATATTTTGAAGTTTAATAGAATTTATATTTCCTAATAGAATTGCTGCTTTTTTAGTGCGTATTAAACGAACAATTTTTAAATCTTAGTTGTTGGCATTTTTATGACGTATCTGATGGATGAATTCCTTACTAGCTGAAGTTAAGATCCAAAAGACAGGTTTTTGTACTGACAGTGATAAATCCAAACGTCTAGATGAGCCAATAAGCCAGGTAATTTGAGAAAACATACAAAACAAAGCACGGTTTGGAGAAAGGTAATGAGAAATATTGTTATATATATCTCTGAAATCTCTTTTACTTGCTCCAGTCATGAATTACATATAACAGCAGAGGTCTGTCAGAAAACTATGCATATTAATTATACATATTTTGTTTCACACATAAAAGTGCTCTAATATATGTGTACTTAAATGTTACAGGAAAATATAAACATACATAAATCATCGGAAATTCAATACCTTGTTATTTTTATTTTGTTACTTCGGTGCTTTTGTTTTTAAAACGTTTCTTTTTAACGTTATCATGTTTTACGTACACTGAAATAACTCTCCATAGATTTAGTTTTCAAATTCCAGGGGTATTTTCATTTATGTGGGCTATGGCGTTAATAATGTCATATATGTATTACAGGGCCTTGTTATAAGACTTGCATTAACGATATTGCATATTGAAAGAATATATTGTGATGTGCCATACATATTGACAAATGACAACATTTATGAAGCCAACACATGAAGAATTAAAATGTTAAAATTAAATTAATTAATTAATTAAAATTAAAACCTTTGAAACAATTAAAAGTGAAGTTCAAACATTATTTTCTGTAAATTCGGAAACCAGACACTATTGCACAGGATCTGATTGATACTTTGGATATTTTCTAACTTCTCAAACTAAAATTCCCACTGATACTTTGAACATTTTCTAACTTCTCAATCTAAAAATCCCACTGATACTTTGAAAATTTTCTAACATCTCAATCTAAAATTCCCACTGATACTTTGAAAATTTTCTAACTTCTCAGTCTAAAATTCCCACTGATACTTCGAACATTTTCTAACTTCTCAAACTAAAATTCCCACTGATACTTTGAACATTTTCTAACTTCTCAATCTAAAAATCCCACTGATATTTTGGACATTTTCTGACTTCTCAATATAAAAATCCCACTGATACTTTGAGTATTTTCTGACTTCTCAATCTAAAATTCCCACTTGTACTTTGGACATTTTCTGACTTCTCAATATAAAAATCCCACTGATACTTCGAATATTTTCTGACTTCTCAATCTAAAATTCCCACTGATAGTTTGGACATTTTCTGACTTCTCAATCCAAAAATCCCACTGATACTTTGGACATTTTCTGACGTCTCAATCTAGAAATCCCACTGATACTTTGGACATTTTCTGACTTCTCAATTTAAGAATCCCACAGCTTTTCACAGAATGGAGCTCCCTACGTCTTTATGAGGAAAGGGAGCGGGCGAACATACTGTAGAGTGCATTTTAGAGAGAAATATTCATTGTCCCTAGAATTCCAGCCACAGACGATGGACGTGGACGGAGCATCAGTCACGTCTTGTACAATACAACACGTCCGACTCATTTGAAGTCGAACATTTGAAAGGTAACTAGAACACAGTGATAATCTGAACATGTGCCAGTGTCTGTGCTACTTGTCAGTTCACAATTAATTACCAGTATGACCCTCTTATCCGCCATCAGCACCATTACTTGCCATGAATACTCGTCATCACTTACTTGTAATATCCACCCACTGAACGACTACCACATTAACACACACCCATACACCTACGTTAGAATAGTGAAAATAGTGTTTTGTTAAAACAAATCAAATAAAATATGTTGTCTAGTGTATTTTTATGGAACATGTATTCAAAAATGCCTATCTAAGACAATTATATCGTACATTCTTCGCCCTAACAAAAAAACAAAAAGAAACACAGTCAATATCATGTCTAATACAGCTAAACACCTAACACACTATGGACGACACCACCATTGGCCATAACGAAATTCTGATGCTCACATTCTATAACCAGAAATCTACTGTTTGAAAATTGACTAAAATTCTGTGTCTGCCGTCAGTGACCAATTTTGAGAGCCAGCGTGAATATTTTAGTGCAGTGATTTTTTTTTATTTTAGTGCAGTGATTAGGGTATACAGAACTCTAGTTTTACCTGTTGTTTTGTATGGGTGTGGAACTTGGTCTCTCACACTGAGGGAGGAAAAAAGAATGAGGGTGTTCAAGAATAGGGTGCTGGGGAGGATATTTGGGCCTAAGAGAAGAGAGGTGACAGAGGATTGGAGAAGACTACATAACGAGGAACTTAATGATTTGTACTCATCAGCAATTATTATTCGGGTAACCAATCGAGGAGATGGGCGGGGCATGTAGCATATATGGGGGAAAACCAAGGTGCATACAGGATTTTGGTGTGGAGACCTGAGGGAAGGCGACCACTTGTGCGACCCAGGTGGAGATGGGAGGATAATATTAAAATGGATCTTCAAGAAGTGGGATGGGGCATGGACTAGATTGGGCTGGCTCAGGATAGGGACAGGTGATGGGCTCTTGTGAATGCGGTAATGAACCTCCGGGTTTCATAAAATGCGAGGAATTTCTTGACTAGCTGAGAAACTGTTAGCTTCTTAAGAAGGCCTCTGCTCCATGGAGTTAGTTAGATTTTGTTTTCACTTCTATCATTTTAACTGCAATTAGTGTCTTCACGGTGCTTTTATTTGGATCTAAAATACATTACAAGCTTTTCATCAAAAAATATTCGGAAACTGAAGTGACATTCCTTCGGCATGGCTGCATCCCAGCATGTGGTGTTTCGACGCTGTGTTTTTATGTTCTTATTTTTATCCCCTAATGATGGTGCCACACGGCACCGAAACAGGTCGGGTTGAAAACTGACATCTTTCACTAAGATTTACTGTAACTTGTGCACGGGTTGGTGTGTTCGTATATAATTGCATTGAATGTACGTGCTCGGTACGGATAACATAACATTACGTGACAAAATTCCCGTAAATTCCAAGGTAAACTTCTGTACACGCTATGTCACAGTCATTCCAACTAACTAACTAACTAACTAACTAACTAACTAACTAACTAACTAACTGACTGACTGACTGACTGACTGACTGACTGACTCCATGGAGCAGAGGCCTTCTTGAGAAGCTAACAGTTTCTCAGTTAGTCAAGAAATTCGCCGCATTTTATGGAACCCGGAGATTCATTACCGCATTCACAAGAGCCCGCCACCTGTCCCTAACCTCAGCCAGCTCAATCCAGTCCATGCCCACCCATTCCACTTCTTGAACGTCAATTTTAATATTATCCTCCCATATACGCATGGGTCTGCCAAGTGGTCGCCTTACCTCAGGTTTCCCCACCAAAATCCTGTATGCACCTCTCTTTTCCTCATACATGCTACGTGCCCCGCCCATGTCATTCTTCTCGATTTGATTACCCGAATAATATTTGGTGATGAGTACAGGTCCTTAAGTTCCTCGTTATGTAGTCTTCTCCATTCCCCTGTCGCCTCGTCCCTCTTAGGCCCAAATATCCTCCTCAGCACCTTATTCTCGAACACCCTCAGTCTTTGTTCCTCCCTCAGTGTGAGAAACCAAGTTTCACACCCATACAAAACAACAGGTAAAACTACAGTTCTGTATATCCTAATCTTTGTGTTTTTGGATGGCACCACGTTCATTCTACTGGCACAAAAACAGAAAATGTATTTGTCTACGTGTGATGACGGGTGTACTGAGGGACAGACTGTTACGACATCTAGTGCTTTAATTGGACAGATGAGCCCGTGTATCCCTTATCAGACGACACTTGAAGCTACCTCCACTCGTGTAATTTCACTTTGTCTTTTGTTTTATTCCGCTGTATAAGATTCTTCCTCCCATCTCTTGAAGATGCAAGGTGTCTGCTCTGTGTAGGTATACGTCTACACTTGCAAAGTCACGTTGGCCGTACATAATGAATCATCCTCTCCCCAGTGATTTCTGTTTTTTTTTTGACGATTACTTTTAAGTAATTCCATTCTGTTGTAGCGACCCCAGCTCAAAGTTTGTAGGTATATCCGATAGACTTACAGATAGATGTCTATTAGTTTAGTATATGTTAGACAGATGGCATCTTCCTGTGGCATAATACAGGCACACAAATGTTTACGAACGTACATTTTAACCTTCTTTTTCCTTATATTGTACATCCATTCATAACGTTGTTAAAACACTCTTTATAAACCCACAAGGATGAAGACACGAAAAATTTGTCAGCAAGAAGAAACAACAACAAGATGCCCATTTTATTATCAGCTCGGATAAAGAGTATATATTCTAAAGGAAAATTTATTAAATTTTAATGAAAATAAACATGAGAAACATGTTATTAAAATGACAGATCATTGGATAAATGTGCTATAAATATGTGAAGTAAAAGAAATAGCACCAGGGTTTGCAAAGGACAAATTTTTTTGACAACGATAACAAAACATCAGGTTTCATAACAGGAATATTAACCCGGTAATTTGGCACAAGGGAAATGAATTCTGGATTTATAACGAGTTCGAATCCTGCCCAGGATATCTGACTATTCTACCTGAAGCCTTTCTCGAGTTTATTTCATCATTTACAGCCAACTGACAAGACAGGGAATCAAATTAGTTCAAGAACACTTCCGATAATGTGTTTTGCAGTTCACTATTTACTATGCTTCTAAAATTCGACGCTATATGATCTCATAACAGAGAGGTTAGTAAACCGAAGAGAATTTACAAATTGCTTGAGCACCAGATTAGCTACCGATATCTCAAAACAAATTCTTTGTTAACCCTTTAAACACGAAGCTTATCGGTTTTATATAAGGACTCAGTGCGTACCGCGCTGTAAACACTCTCCACTTCGGTTATAAAAATCAGTCTCTTAATGTTTTATAAGGCAAAAGTTGCTGTTTGTTCTGAGATCCGTACAGAACACATAAAAGCAATGTGGGCACCACGTAGAATTTTTTAATGTTAAACCTTGTGGTATGTAAAGTTACCGCTAGGCTTTAAAAGGTTAAAGACGACGCGTGTCTGTTTTGTATAAGGACTCAGTGCGTACCGCGCTGTAAACACTCTCCACTTCGGTTATAAAAACCAGTCTGTTAATGTTTTATAAGGCAAAAGTTACTGTTTGTTCTGAGATCCGTACAAAACACATAAAAGCAATGTGGGCACCACGTAGAATTTTTTAATGTTAAACCTGGTGATACGTAAAGTTACCGCTAGGCTTTAAAATGTTAAATATCTCAAGGATATTGTTTGTTCTTGTTCTATTTCGGTAGAACATGCGAGCTGATACAGTCTCTAAATCCGATATAGACAACAACGAGACAAACAAATTCCAACAACGTATTTCGAGGACTGCCCGCAAGTAATTGTGTTAAGGCCAAAATCCCATTAACCTTGTATTTATTCTTTTAACTACAGCCTGGTGCCACTACAACCGACTATCCTTGGAGCAACCGACGATCGCTGATTCATTCCTGTATTACTTACTACTGGTTCAACACACTAAACTCTTTACTTCTTCGTTTTAGATCTGACAGTAAAAAAATTCTTGAATGAATGTACAGTGACCCTGCCCAGACCATTTAAAGTTGACTCCCTTTGCTACAACATCCAGTGTTGCTGTGCAGAATACAATATTACGGGAGATGACCACACCCAACCGCGCGGCGCCACTTAGACAGACGGAAGAAATGAGGGCGTTTCGGCAGGTGCTGTGTACGATGACACAGGATATAATGTTGTTGAATTGTAGCGTGATGTGGAAAATCGTTGAATGTAACAATTTGCATACAGATTTGCTTAATGGACCACTAATGAGAGGTAATTAAGTCATTTGTCTTAAGAACACTAATAAGCTTTTAAGTAAAAGAAAATGTTACCCTTTGAGTTAATTAGACATATATTAAGGCAATAGCTTCCGTTGATTTCTACCAATCTTAGGTATCTAAATGATCACATCTACACACAAATCGTTTTACATCCATAGCTTAAGCAGTTGTTACTTTTCTTTAGAGTTATAATCAAAATTTTACTCTAGATTTCAGGGTTACATTTTTTTAAATATTTAACCCGTTAAAGACGAAGCGTATCTGTTTTATGTAAGGACTCAGTGCGTACCGCGCTGTAAACACTCTCCACTTCGGTTATAAAAACCAATCTCTTAATGTTTTATAAGGCAAATAGTTGCTGTTTGTTCTGAGATCCGTACAAAACATATAAACGCAATGTGGGCACCACGTAGAATTTTTTAATGTTAAACCTGGTGGTACGTAAAGTTACCGCTAGGATTTAAAAGCTTAAAAAGACGTATAAAAGGAGAGGGGGCCGGTGAGGAGCGTATTTCTTATATCTTGTGCGATTTCCATCGCCGTGTTGTTGAGGCCTTCGTCTTCTGCGCTGTTACACTGTGTACGTTGTCAGTTAGTTAACGACGTTTCGGGACGACTTTTTATCCCGTATTCACTAGCCAAGTAGTCGAATAATAAGTCCGACGATAGATGGATACAGTATTATAGAAGTCACGAGTGTGAGTGAATGTTGGTTCTCAGGGAATGTAAACGGGCCAGTTAGGTTTCTGGAGCGCGAAATTGTCAGCTGGAAGCAGGGAAAAAATATGAAAGCGCATGAGGAAGGGGAGATGCCGGACTCTTTGAGCCTTCAAGATGGGAAAGATGTGCTGTTCCGAAACGTCAATAACTAACCAAAAACCTAGGCCGCATAAGATCCAAAAACTGCAAGGGCTTTTTCTGATATCTTTGTTTTATGGTACGGTATTTATTTAGATGTGTAATAAGATGTTATATGGCCATCCCGCATGAAAATCGGGTTTTAAAGGGGGTTTTATCCTATTAAAAATAAATAAGGGTACATTCAAAAAGATAGAAACACACGAGGACCAAAAGAGAAACACACTGCAACAAAATTCGGAATGCAGGTGGCAGTCAAGTAGGAAAACACGTAAGTGCAGAAACGTTTAAATGGAAGTGCCACTTGCTAAAAGTTCAAAGTAGCACTAGCGGTATGTCTTACATATTAGTCTATATTCTATATCTGACTAAACTATTGAGGAATGGGGAAAAGTTTTGAACAGATAAAGTTCGTTATGTCTTCCGTTTCTCTCCCATTTCATGAGAGGGAGGCAAGTGTGTGCGTAAGTGCTGAAGTAAGTGCTTCTACATTCGCGGAAGATATGAATCAAATTACCCTGGGATTATTTTCCTTTAAATAAGGAACCGCTGAGAAGGAACCGGCTGGTTTGAAACAACAAAACAAGTGACAACTGAGAAAAAATGTTGTGTTCGAATGAATGTCAACACCTAGCAATGAAAACCAACACACAAAATATTTTGTTAAAGTACATCCTGCGAGGATAATGGCACGGTGGTTTGAAAAATGTTGACGTGTGTAGGATAATTCATCCATTACCCAGCCGCGCATCTCTCTGTCTGTCCGTCCATCCGTCAATCCATCCGCCACTCATCTGTCTGTCTGTCTGTCTGTCTGTCTACCTCTGTCTTCGTGTCTGTCTGCCTGCCTCTGTCTGTCTGTCTGCGTGTCTGTCTGCCTGCCTCTGCCTGCCTGCCTGCCTGCCTGCCTGTCTGTCTGTCTGTCTGTCTGCCTGCCTGCCTGCCTGCCTGCCTGCCTGCCTATCTATCTATCTATCTATCTATCTATCTATCTATCTATCTATCTATCTATCTATCTATCTATCTATCTATCTATCTATCTATCTATCTATCTATCTGTCTGTCTGTCTATCTATCTATCTACCTACCTATCTATCTGCCTGCCTGCCTGCCTGCCTGTCTACCTACGTATCTATTTACCTACCAACCTACCTACTTACCTACCTACCTACCTACCTATCTACCTGCCTGCCTCACAAACTACATACCGGGGCTGTGTTGTGGTGGTTGTTAGGCCTGTGTGTACGTGTATGTGCAGAATTGCAACACACGATACGAACACCGCAGCAAACCGTGACACACCAACGGCATCTGTAAGACGACCTGCTACAACAAACGGTACCCCGTAGCCTTAAAGAGATTATAACTGGCGCCTTAGAACAGTGAGTGTCCCTTCGTCGACCGAGGAGGCCGGCACTATAATGGGTGTTTCCGGTGTGAAGCTCAGAGCCAAACATGATTCATTATTACATTACTAAAAAGACAATACATCAGGGTCACGAATAAATTACTGTACTTTGCTGTATAACCTTCTTACTCCTTGATTAGAAAAGTTGCTTCATCAGGGAGGGGATAAGATAAGTAAGGCAAACTACATGTTGAGATCGGGTATAGACATAGACAAGATAAATTTGTAGGTATTGTAGTAAAACTATGGACAAGCGTACCATATTTTAAAATTTGGGTCCGAATGATATAGTTGTTGAATGTGCAAAGAATCCATAAAAATAAATAAATAAATTAATTAATAATTATAATTATAAATTAATTAATAAATAAATTAAACACAAGTGACATCATAATTAATTGTCCCAAATCTCGGGCAAGGGGGTGATACGCCTAGCTTATCAAGGCTTTATTTATAGGGGTATCCCTAGGCACACGGCGGAACTGTAAAATTAAGCAAGCCGCAATCGTCTCCCGAGCAGTGATGTTTACATCGAAATTTGCATAATGATACCAACTTATATCATTGCTTTAAATTAATTCGGCTAAATATTTCACTTGGAAAGTTTTGAAATATGGTGCTGGAGAAGAATGGAGGAAATCAGTTGGACCGATCGTGTGAAAATATCCTACAAAGAATAAAACGAAGGAAGGCTAGCTGGTTTGGTCACATCTTGCGTAGGAACTGTCTTCTAAAACCCGTTATTGAAGGAAAAATAGAGGGAAAATGGAAGTGGTATAAAGACGGGGAAGAAGATGTAAGCAGCTACTGAATGACCTTCAGGAAACGAGAGGATACTGGAAATTGAAAGAGGAAGCACTAGATCGCTCTCTGTGGAGAACTCGTCGTGGAAGAGTGTGTGGACCTGTCGTAACACAGACTACAGAAAGAAAGAAAGAAAGAAAGAAAGAAAGAAAGAAAGAAAGAAAGAAAGAAAGAAAGAAAGAATGAATGAATGAATGAATGAATGAATGAATGAATGAATGAATTTGACTTGGTTAAAACTTGGGAGTTGTTACGCTTTCGCAGCGGCGTAGTTAAGGTCTCCGTTCTTCTGAGATGTTATGCTGAATCACTGGATACTTGGTTGCCGACGTATCGAGCTCCATACATTTCAAAATCATCGGGGCATATTTGACCAGTTACGCAGCATAACATCCAAGAAGAGGGGGGAACCACAGGTAAAACTTGGCAGCCGACACACAGTACTAAATTACATAACTGGTAATGGCGTACGTATTGTAGTAAAATTGATCGATAAAAATCGCGAGGTAGTCACACGCCTTCAAGACATATCCTCCCCCCCCCCCCCCCCCCACGTCCCTCTGACTGTTCAGAAACTTGAACAGCTGATCTTGATATATCGAATTCTTATAACACGTGATATGATAAGCTTAAGACAATGCACACGCAGCAACAGGGATAACAGGCAAAGTCGTGAGACGTGTGCTGCGACGAGAAAAGAAAACGTGTCCTGGCATTAAAGATATCACGTCGAACACGACGACTTATTTCTTGTTCTGACACATGACAACTTCCAACAGGCAGAAAAGCAGTTATTTACTGAAACTCAATCTCGTTTCTGATACACCTGAACACATTTCGGTGTTCGGCGTCGGAGGAAAACTGGCCGAAAATACTTCATAAAATATGGAAATAGCACAACGCTATACACTGACACCAAATCGTATACAATATTAAAACACAACACGCAATCACTTCACATAAACACCGACATGTTTCGGTGAATTAGTACACCGTCTTCAGGGGGAACACATTTAACACTTAAAACGCACAAAGACAGTTGTTAAAATGTTCATTAAAACAGTATTATTTAAACTATCACATGTTCAAGCAGTATGTTGAAGTAAAAGGTAAAGCAGTCCCATTACAGGCCTGGAAAGGCCCTGAGGGTTCCAGGAGGTTGAGGCTCCCAGATTTCTAGAGAGTCGGCACATGGAGGTGGTAAGGTTGTCAGCCATACGCACCGGCCGCGTTTACTCCCCAGAAAATATTCCTGGTACTCATTTCTGTTAGAGGCTGAGTAGATCCCATAGTGCAGCCGAAAGGATTATGCCAATGAAAAAATCCATTGGTACCATCGGGACTCGAACCCTCGATCTGCCGGTTTGTAGCGCAGTGCCTCAACCAACTGCGCCACCGCAGCCCGGTACTATATATGTCTTAGTAACTTTTACAAATACTTATAACTTCTTGATTTTCATAACGGTAAATACAATAATGCATATAAAAATTTAATTTTAACATTTGTTTAAAAGTTAAAATAAACTGTAAGAAAAATAAGACACAGAAATAAGAATCACAACTGTATTCAAGAAATACACCCACGAAATTCCGGTGGTTACTTCATTCGGACACATTTTACTATCTCTTGCTGGCCGGTTTTCGAACTGCCGGTCAAAATTTGAATCTCACAAATATGCTACAGGAATTCCAAAAGTTGCAGCGAGTTTTTTTTTACTTATTGGTTATGACAGTGCCACGTCTTCGCTAATGTCGTCATCAGAGTGCCATTAATTTTTTATACTTCTCTGCGACACACTCATATTTTTAAATCGATTCCTTACTTTCCTGAACAAACAAAGGCACTTCTGATTACACAATCGTTCCTTGCCATGGTTTGTTGACAAATCTCGTGTCAAAAACTTTCGCTGAAGCAAATTAACATTACGTCACATTAATGCTTAGTAACTGAAGGTAGATGTAAGTCACTTTACTAAGGCGGAACACTTTGGATCGATTTTCAGAGACTCTAACCTTTGACCCATTCACTTCTACAGAGGGGCGTGGTACTACATGAATACCAAACTGAGACGGCTGTTACGGGTCAAATGCTTGTAATATCGCTCCAAAACATTTCGTGAACCAGAACGGCAAAGTAGAAATTTCTGTTCCGTTGTCATCTAGAACATGATTGTTATCCTAATTAATCAAAGTACCGTAGCAGGAATGTGGGCCGGCACAGTCTAGTCGGTATAGCGACTACGCTACTGGTTTGCCGGTTCGCGGTTCGAAGCACGGTGGGGACGAGATTTTCCACACCCGTCCAGACCGGCGTGGGGCCCACCCAGCCTCCTTTAGAATGGGTGCTTTGTGTCTTTCCCATGTGTGAAATGGCCGGGGCGTGGCCTTGACAATCCACCACATCTGACGCTGAGGTTGAAGAAAGAATAGAGCTATGCCTGTAACACCCCCCCCCCCTGCCCCATGGGCCTTCAAAGCCTGTTGCAGGGTGAAACTTACCTCTTAGCTTTACTTTTACCATAGCACGAATTTTCTTACCTGTCTGATAACTCAAAACAGAATTTAAGCGAGGAAATTCGCTAATAATCTAATTTATATTTATAATATTTATTATAGGCTTAAATTAACAGACAGAATTCTGTCCGCAGATTATCATAGTGAAAAACAAGCGAAGTTGGACAGCACGCACTGTTGGATAGTTAAGTAATGTAATTACATTGTCGTGTTTTAACTCGAAATGTTGGTAAACTGGCGTGTGTGTTGGTAACGTGATCACTGTTTTCGACAAATATTTGTCAAGTAATCTTCCGAATTCACTTTAGTGTGTGGTGGCACTGTTCCATTTGTCTGGGTTTAGCTGCAAGATTTTTTAAAAATTTTGACACTAATGAGATTTTTTCCATTAGAATAGAAACAGGAAAATCAGCCTCGCCAAGGTACATTCTAGAGTTTTTGGGACTGGAAGCAGATCCTGCACCAGAAATCTGTTAGTGTGTGTTAACTAAAACGTGAATTGAATAAATAAATAAATAAATAAATAAATAAATAAATAAATAAAACAAATAAATAAATAAAACAAATAAATAAATAAAACAAATAAATAAATAAATAACCCCTCCATGGAGCAAAGCTTTTCTTCAGATACTAGCAGTTCTTTAGCTAGTCAAAAACTTCCCAATATTTTAGACAACTAAAGGGTTCGCTCCGGCATTCGCAAAAGCCCACAAATTGTCCATATCCTGACCCAAATAAATCCAGTCCAATCCCTCCCATCCCATTTCTTTAAAATTTTTTTTAACATTATTTTCCCATCTACATATAGACCTTTCGAGTGGTCTCTTTCTTTTAGTTTTCCCAAAAAAAGTCCACGTGTAAATTTCTCTCTTCAACCAATCATGCCTCCAGCCCCTACCTTTATATCCTCCTTGATTTCAACACATGAATAATTCTTTCGGAGAAGAAGAGAAGTTATGCACTTTTTCGTTATGCAATTTTGCTTCAGTTTATTCCTCTCCGATAGGCCCATATATCTTTCCCAGCACCCTCAACCTATGACTTTACGTAATGCGCGAGCGCAAGATGTATCAACATACAAACAATAAGGAAATGTAATTTCTGCACCTTTTTTTTTGTTATTTGTATACATTCTTATGGATTCAGGATAGGGACAGGTGGCGGACTCTTGTGAATGCGGTAATGAACATCTGGGTTCCATAAAATGCGGGGAATTTCTTGACTAGCTGAGAAATTGTTAGGTTCTCAAGAAGGCCTTTGCACCATGTAGTTAGTTAGTTAGTTAGTTACATTCTTATGGAACAGACAAAAGATTCTAGACTGAATGACAGAGAGAATGACTGCAATTTAACATTCTCTTACTTTTTTCTGTTCGCAATTCTGATTTGTTACGGTCGTTTCCAAATATTTGGAGTTATCATGTTTGCGAAGGGTTACTTTTTCAACTTTAGCCTGAGATTCCGTCCCGATTTCTGGTAATTTATTATTATCTGATCTAGGTTACATATTTAACGTAAAAGAAAGGATTTATTTAAGTCAATCAAATATTTTTCGAATATTCTTCCAAACAATTTCTTGTCGGAAAAGTGGAATCTACGTCATAAAAAGCGTCCTCACACATAGCACATGTGACGATTTTCGACCACAATATAAATAACAGGTTTGAAACACCCAAACACATTTTATACTTTCGTGAACAAATTTAAGCTTTGAAAGGATCTCATTTCAGATCACCTGAGGACATTATGAATAACGTAACAAGAGCAAGGCAGCAAATTTTGGAAAATGAGTTTCAGTAATTACTGCAGCCATGACATATGTTGCGACGTGTTCCATAAGAATTTGGCGGTGGTGTATTACTTCTAAGGTTGTCATCTTTACGTACGTGTTCCATCATTTGGTGATTAAGGATTTACAAAAGTAATGAAACGTGAGTAGTACATAAAACAAAGGCCCAAAGTTTGAGAGAGGTTTTGCCGGTAGGACACAACGCAGTACGTCTAATTATTTAAGCCTGGAGACGTCACGTATTATGTACTGTTTGTTTTTCATATTCTACTAATTATAAACACAGGCTATGGTCAAATTTCATGACAATAATAACTAACCAAGTAAACAACCAACAAACCAACCAACCAACCAACCAACCAACCAACCAACCAACCAACCAACCAACCAACCAACCCACCAACCAACCGACTGACTGACTGACTGACTGACTGACTAACTGACTGACTGACTGACTAACTAACTAACTAACTAACTAACTAACTAACTAACTCCATGGAGCAGAGGTCTTTTTGAGAAGCTAACAGTTTCTCAGCTAGTCAAGAAATTCCCAGCATTTTATAGAACCCGGAGGTTCATTACCGCATTCACAAGAGCCCGCGACCTTTCAGCCTGAGCCAGCTCAATCCAGTCCATGCTCCATCCCACTTCGTGAAGATCCATTTTAATACCATCCTCCCATCTACGCCTGGGTCTCCCAAGTGATTGCCTTCCCCTCAGGTCTCCCCATCAAAATCCTGTATATACCTCGCGTTTCCTACCATACTTGCTACATACCCCGCCCATCTCATTCTTCTCGATTTGATTACCCAAATAATATTTGGTGATGAATACAGGTCATTAAGTTCCTCGTTATGTAGTCTTCTCCACTCCCCTGTCGCCTCGTCCCTCTTAGGCCCAAATATCCTCCTCAGCACCCTATTCTCGAACACCTTCAGTCTTTGTTCCTCTCTCAGTGTGAAAACCAAGTTTCACACCCATACAAAAACAACAGGAAAAACTACAGTTCTGTATACTAATTCTCCTTAAAATCTTTTTGAGACCTGTGTTGACATCGGATACGGTTACACTGGAGATGTCTACACTTACACGAACGTTACCTGACATAATATGTAGGCATGTCTTTTGGAGAATCAGTCCGGTTATTTAAATTTTAGTCCTGTTTATTTTTTCTAACGTAATTATGACAGCAGAACACGCTGCTGCCAACAACATGGACAGAGAGCACGCGACAGATCAGTATCGTGTCTAATGCAGAGAAGTTGCAATTGAAAGACAGCAGATAAAAAAAACGGTACGTTTGACATTCACAGGAGGACAGTGCCACAGAGTGGGTGAACAGGTTACTGAAGCCTGCACACATACAGCGAAGTCTTTAACACAACATTACGTCAATATACACGGAATACACAGCACTGTTTTACCTGAAGGGAGATGGACATACCCTTGAACAAACTGGTTAACTTTTTGCTTATAGACTAGGCTATGGAATTGGCAACGGGAAATTCGTTTTTCGATTCCTGAAACGAACAAAAGAGCTTTAATTTATTGAATCGTATGGCCCGGATCATGGTCTATATAAGCCACCTATTCAGTGGTTACAGGAAACGCTTTCCTTGGGGTAAAGAATCCGGAGCCTCAAGCTGACAGCAATATGACGCGTAGACTTTAAAATTAACTAGTGTTTTATCTTCACAATACGCCTGTCTGGCATGCACAGTGACAACTTTTTATTCGTTTTTCAAAGAATGAAATGTAACGTTGTCTACCGTCAGTAAAGAGAATTAGAAAAGTACGCAGGTGTATATCATGAACAAAATGTTCGATAAAATGGAGGTGAATGGAAATACTTACGTCAAACTCTTTTTATTTTAAATTCATCACATTTTTCTGTCTCCAACCTCTTTTATCTACCATATGAGACACGTCTTTGTATTCGTACAATGAAATATAAGAATTAATTTTTAATAAAAAACAGGCCAATATAGATATAGCGCTTAGCATATTTCATTTTAACCCTTTAAAGGTGAAGCGTATCTGTTTTATATAAGGACTCAGTGCATACCGCGCTGTAAACACTCTCCATCTCGGTTATAAAAACCAGTCTCTTAATGTTTTATAAGGCAAAAGTTGCTGTTTGTTCTGAGATCCGTACAAAACACATAAACGCAATGTGGGCACCACGCAGAATTTTATAATGTTAAACCTGGTCGTATGTAAAGTTACCGCTAGGCTGTAAAAGGTTTTAAAACAGGCTCTTTGAAGTAGACAATATTTTAAATCGATTTTGAGTCATTGCAATATTGCCTCAAGTATAATAAACGGAGGAATATCCTAGGCATATCAAACCTATACTGAAATATAAATATCCGAGGCCTTATACAAAGCATGAAGTCTTCCCGTCGAGATAAGGTTTTACTGGAAAGAGGCGAAGTGAAGTTTGGTAAGCTGGTATTAATATTCAGAGGAACCAGTTGCATCATCCTGTATTTTAGCTACCAAACTACACGGCGTCACATACCATAAGGCTATAGCCTTTACACACACAGCCGTGAGAGTTTGTAAACTCACAGTCAATTTATTTTCTGTTCTTCTATCCATCTACGATTCTAATTGTTGAATTTAAATAAATATGGTCCGCGAAAACACGTAATTTTGGAAACCAGGTTGTTGAATTACTATATCAAAGTTAGTGAGGGGAGTGTGGTTGTGCGCCATCTGCAGACAAAAATGGAAACTCGTCTGCAGTTTCAACCAAATTCACTGAAATTTAATACACAAATTTCGCCGTTTTTATTTCCACCGTGAACGTTTATACTACGTCAGCAGAGGTGCTCATCAGTGGCCGCGCGGTCTAAGGCGTAGGTCTGCGGCCGAGCGCTTGCTGGGATCGTGGGTTCGAATCCCACCGGGGACATGAATTTTTTTCTCTTGTACAGTGCTTGTGTTGTCAGGTAGAGGTCTCTGCGACGGGCCGATCCCTCGTCCAGAGGAGTCCTACCGACTGTGGTGTGTGTCTGAGTGTGATCAAATGAAAATAAACAACCTCGACACCTGCTGTGAACAGGTAGAAGAAGGAAGGACTG
Organism: Coptotermes formosanus; assembly: GCA_013340265.1. NCBI lineage: Eukaryota > Metazoa > Arthropoda > Insecta > Blattodea > Rhinotermitidae > Coptotermes > Coptotermes formosanus. Next base: position 85,641 of record BLKM01000284.1, read on the forward strand.
CGAAAGGAAACGAAGTAGGTGCTCCTCGACTTAAGACACGAGCCACTTGCGACTACACGCAATTACAAGCACGATATAATTGGTAAGTTCTGTAACTGGTCGACGAAATGTACACGCGTATTAGTCGATTTTGTGTACAATGTCTTTGTACGTAGGACTTTATTTGCGTGTCTCATCCCTTTTTACACGATACTAGTTTACTGGCGGACAGTCAACGTGTATGTGTAAGGCATTTCAGACGCAACAAGTACGTCGACGTTTTGCCTCGTCTCTGGAATGAATCCCCTACTTAAGTCAGGTACTCTCTGTGCCTCGTAACATGGAGTTGCAGAAGGCAAACATTCAACTACAAAAATACGGAAAACAGAGCTTCATGTCGGGAACGGAGCTCAACAGACATCTAGAGTGATGGAAGCACTATGTAATGTAATGAATTCAGGTTTATTAACCTTTTAAAGCCTAGCGGTAACTTTACATACGAACAGGTTTAACATTAAAAAATTCTACGTGGTGCCCACATTGCGTTTATGTGTTTTGTACGGATCTCAGAACAAACAGAAACTTTTGCCTTATAAAACATTAAGAGATTGGTTTTTATAACCGAAGTGGAGAGTGTTTACAGCGCGGTACGCACTGAGTCCTTATATAAAACAGATACGCTTCGTCTTTAAAGGGTTAATCTTTTAAAGCCCAGCGGTAACTGTAGATACGACCAGGTTTAACATTAAAAATTTCTACGTGGTGCCCACATTGCGTTTGTGTGTTTTGTACGGATCTCAGAACAAACAGCAACTTTTGCCTTATAAAACATTAAGAGATTGGTTTTTATAACCGAAGTGGAGAGTGTTTACAGCGCGGTACGCACTGAGTCCTTATATAAAACAGACAGGCTTCGTCTTTAAAGGGTTAATGTTAGTCATTTATAAGTTGGTCGTACTCGCGAATTTAAAGTCTCTAGCCGGAAATCAAGTTATTTCTAACTGTGCCATGTGAAAGCTAGCGGTAATGCTGGGAGCTACAGCAAGTGTTGTCGAAATGTCAGAACCAAGTCGTGACTTGGGTGAATATAAATGCTGTCAAATCACACTGTACTGTGTACATTACACTGCCAAAAGTAAAGAAAGGCAGGCTTTCAAAGCTTGAACACGAATTTCTTCCTCAGATGGATGCGAAAACATAAAAGAACAAAACAAAAAAAAAACGAAAAATAACACGCAATCGTTCCAGTACGTCATGAAATTCAATACCTATAACGTTATAGGAAAAGCATTATTTTCTCATATAAGACAAGAATAATAACATAACTAATACAGTTACGCAGTATGTTCGTATATAAATTGCATAATTAATCTACTACACACGTTATCACTACACATAAGAAACTAAAGTACTACTTAATAATGAAATACAGTATAACTCCAATTATCCGGAATAATTGGGACGGCAAGCCGTCCGGATATGCAGAAGTTCCGGATAATTGGATTTTTCTTTGAAAATACGCTACATTGACAGTTTAAAGTGGAAAACATTCCTGCAAACGGCTATTTTTAGGCTACATATTTATTTACGTAAAAAGAAAATATTAATACACAATTTCTTATACGTATTTGACAATTCGGGGGAAAATTTAAGCCATAAAAAAGGTGTAGTGCAATTACAGTAAGAAAATGTTTGACTTACAAATTTACTTGTTGAAGTCAAGGGTATATTGTTCCGACAACCAGTAATTTCAAGGCAAATTAGTTTTGTAGAATACTCGACGTATTTACCTGAAGGGCCAAGCCGATCCGAAAAACCAGCTTCCGGATAATTGGAGTTATACTGTAGTTAGGTTACATTTGTTGAAAGTTTAATGCCTTCTTCCTACGAAAACACGTTAACTATTTAATTACATGAAAATGTAACTTTGTTTTGCTGTGCATGGATGTGAAATGTTGATGTCATTGTGAGTGGATAAATCATCTTTGAGACAACAGTACCGAGGACATATCTAGGAAAACGAGGGGGGGAAGTAAGGCGAGTCTAGAACGAACTGTATGATAAGATACATCATTCTTTGCCAAACTGTTACGTAAGGTAAAAACAATGAAATAGCGGGTCACGTAGAACACATGGGAGAGGACACGTGAAGGATGAAATAACTTGAAATATGAAGACTGATAGGGAGATAATATTAAAACTGATCTAAGAGAACTAGGACACGAGGCTCTGGAATTGAATCGTCTGGCTCAAGATAAGGACCAGTGGTAAAATATTAAAAAAAGACAGATACAATGAAAGGCAAGACATATCTCCAGCAACTGAGAGAATGTTAGGAATTCTGAAGGTCAAATGTGCCTCATGGAAGTGCATTATTCGTATGTTACACTATCTTTCTTAATTTATCCTTCATTTCTTTAGTCTCTTTAAAATTATCTGCTACGTTTGGTTCAAAATCGGGATTAACCTTTTAAAGCCTAGCGGTAACTTTACGTACCACCAGGTGTAACATTACAAAATTCTACGTGGTGCCCACATTGCGTTTATGTGTTTTGTACGGATCTCAGAACAAACAGCAACTTTTGCATTATAAAACATTAAGAGACTGGTTTTTATAACTGAAGTGCAGAGTGTTTACAGCGCGGTACGCACTGAGTCCTTATATAAAACAGAGACGCTTCGTCTTTAAAGGGTTAATGCTTTCGTTTCTGAGAAATTTTACTCATTCTTACATAATTTTCGAACAAAACTGCACTAGTATGAAGCAAGAGAGGCAATGTACGTATAAAAGTAGCACCGAGGCGCTTTCTTTTCACTATTGTTTCTACGGAAAAGTAGTAACTTTTTAATATTATGAGAGTGTGTCTGTAGCCTTAATAACCCAGCATGCACAGAGCATGCGCCGTATTATATTGTCATCCGTGGCCTGTCTGGCTGTACCGCATTTTTCGACATTATCTGATAAACGGTACGAATTTCGGAGAAAAGTTATTGAACATAAAATGCTTGTTTTGATTTTAACTACAACTTTTTTTCTGAATTACTTGTCAGTCCAAAAGTAATTCAGCTTGGTATTATGATAACTGTACATAGATCTTCATGTAAAGTACCCGTTATTCTTGTCAGATAAAACCTGAACTTCGTCGGAAGATTTTCGAAAAATAATCAAATCTCAAATATCAAATATCATGAAAATCCGTCCAGTGGACACCGACTCATTCCTTGCGGACGGGCAAACAGAGATGACGAGCCTAACAGTAGATTTTCGTAATTTTGCGAACGCGCCTAAAAACAGGTCCCACGTACTACATAAACAAATCTTTAATATTCTTATTTTCCCTTCGTTTTCGGCGTTAAAATATTTACATCTAACAAAAGTTTACTTTATATTTACAGAATCATGCATTTCTTGTTACAAGACATATTTCCGCTTAAGCACATTACCTATCTGGAATAAATAATTTCACTCATATCAGCGTTTTGACTCTCTTGAAGGAATAACACGAAATTGGAAGTCGATTCAATAACTTCCAAAGAATTTTCAAAAAATCTTCTTCTGGTTAGCAAAACGAACAAAAAATTACAATCAAAAGACCTTCACATCTGAAGAGAATGTAATAATTCATGACGACACACATTTATTTGATCGACAGCCTCTAGAACGCCATTGCCTGCTGATAAAAATCATTGCACTTTGTAATGGCGCTACTTCTGCAGCCAGTTTGTTGTCTGCATTCAGTGCCTGTTCATGGTAGGCGTTCGCCAGAACAATTGCTATGTGAATAAGATACATTAATGGTACTTCACTGTTGGACAGCACCAGGCAACATCTGTAACAGACGCTTTCGACAAAAGCCTGAGTCGTCAAGTGATATTCTTTGATTAGAAGGATTAGTAAGCTCACTGATTCTTAGGTTAAAATCGAATATATGATCCTATACATGTGTGTGTGTGTGTGTGTGTGTGTGTGTGTGTGTGTGTGTGTGTGAATAACTCCATCGATCAGGTTGCTTTTTGAAAATCTCAGAATTCTTCAGACACTTACGAAGTTTCCCTCATTTAACGTAACCCGGAAGTTCTATACCGCATTCACAACAGACAGCCACTTCTTCCTGTCCAAAGACACATTAACCTTTTAAAGCCTAGCGGTAACTTTACATACGACCAGGTTTAACATTAAAAAATTCTACGTGGTGCCCACATTGCGTTTATGTGTTTTGTACGGATCTCAGAACAAACAGCAACTTTTGCCTTATAAAACATTAAGAGATTGGTTTTTATAACCGAAGTGGAGAGTGTTTACAGCGCGGTACGCTTTGAGTCCTTATATAAAACAGATACGATTCGTGTTTAAAGGGTTAATCCAGTCTACGCCATCTGATACTATTCCTTTAACACTGATGTTAAAATTATACTTCCAGCTACACCTAGGATGGGAAACGGCCTTATTTCTTCAAGTTTCCCCATCACAACCTGCTGGCATTCCTTTCCTCACTGATGCATTCCACATGCTCTGCTCATCTCAATCTCCTTTATTTAATTACTTGAATAATATTTGATCCCAGTGGCCGCGCGGTCTAAGGCGTAGGTCTGCGACCGAGCGCTTGCTGGGATCGTGGGTTCGAATCCCACCGGAGGCATGGATGTTTGTCTCTTGTGAGTGTTTGTGTTGTCAGGTAGAGGTCTCTGCGACGGGCCGATCCCTCGTCCAGAGGAGTCCTACCGACTGTGGTGTGTGTCTGAGTGTGATCAAGTGAAAATAAACAGCCTCGACACCTACTGTGTGTAGGTAGAAGAGGGAAGGACTACGAAACGAGATTCGTAACTTCTATTTTTTATCAGATATTGTTAGAATGTTTAAATAAAGGGATTTTGTTGTTTCTTTTTGCGGGTGACGTCACATAATGTGAGCTGTGTAGATTAAAACTATCTTTAATAGTTCAGTATCTTTCATTGCTACCCTACGCTCTTCGACATTTTTCACCTTACCGTCAGTGGGCCATGACACTGTGAAGCCACAATGTAAGCAAGACATTAAAGATAACACGAAAAGACATTGACACGCGTAAGTCGCTAAGGAAATAGTAACGTGCTAAAGACAGTTCTAATTTACACAACACAAATTAAATGAAGAGGCATGACATAAGATGGACGGGACATGTACCACGTATGGGAAATATAAGAAATACATACAAAATTTTAGTCGGAAAACAACTGCAAAGAAGCAAATACTGTGGGACGTAGCCGTGGGTTTGATGTTAATATGGAAAGTACATATGATGGATGTGAGTTGTCAGTTTCACGGCTTGGTTGCTATATACCTGTACCCAATGAGTAGGGCGCTGATTAGGGCCCAGAGCGGGTCTGGACGTTTTTTAGGGAAGAAACTCTGTTTCCTCTACTGGGAGTAGAACCACGATTTCCCCAACGGCCAACCCGCAGTCTAGCCGTTGTATTGATTACGTTATTTTTACCCTACGGGGTGTGTATTTAAATTTTAGCACGTGATCATTAAAAACTTATAATTTGAAAGTAAAAAGGATAAAATTATGAAATAAACAGCGTTTTGTGGAAATAAAACACAGATACGCAGCATGTCTTAAAGTTCAGTAAATTCCTTGTTGCCTAAATATATAAAACAAATTTATAGGGTTATTTTCCTATGTGCTTTCGCATATGAGAAAGCGGTTCACGAAAAAGTCTGTTTTCTCATTTACTAAGATCATATGCAGTTCAGGACACATGAAAGAGTATGTATGGATCACTTATCAAAAGGCGCTGATTGGAGAAAACAGAAAAACTCAGACAGAAACCTATCCCAGTGCCACTTTGTCCACAGTTAGTCTCACATGGATTGGCCTGGGAAAGAATACGGGCCGTAGAGCAGAGAGGCCATCGACTAATCCCCTGATTCTACCCTTAAATAAGAAGGGTGTGTGGGCAAAGGCTTGATTCACTGGGATCAGAATAAGGGCTAATGGCGGGCTCTTTATTATACAATAACAGAATTCCAGGTTCCAAAACAGGTGGGCAATTTCTACACAGTCAAAATTTCCATACATGACGGAGAAAACGACACGACGCAGGACAGAACCAAACTTTCGTCAGAGAGGGCGCGCGCAAATGACAGTGGGGCCAAAGCATCTAATTAGAAATAACTGGTCATGAGACCAGCTGGGGATGAATGCAAAGATGTAATGTCTTTTTCCGCCTCCCCCCCCCTCCACCTTGCTGTTGGACTTTCTGAGGGATTATTAACTTCTGAACAGCGACAGGCAGCGTGATGTTGACCACTCACCTCCATATAGCGCCGAGGTTAAGGATGAGTGGCACTGTACTTCTATCCCCTCCGTATGACTTCATGATGTGGACACGAATAACTTTACTGCTAGACAGACCCTCAACGTTCGCAGTGGCAGTGCGATATACGGAGGGAGGGTACTGAGTTGGACGGCTGGTCACTGGGACCCTTGCTTATGATTCCACTAGGGACATGCACATAGGTTCAATTATTTCTGTTTTTATGTTGGCCTGTTAAGCTAGGCCTTTTCAAAAGCCTATACCAAGTCCAAGGTGCCTTAATTAATTAATTAATTTATTTATTATGTATGCATTTATTTATTTATTTATTTATCAGTACGTCTTACGACAGGTCCATAGCATCTTCCAAAGCGAGTTCTCCACAAGTGCGATCTGGTGCTTCCTCTTCCAATTTCCAGTATTCTCTCTTTTCCTTAAGGCCATCAGTAGCTCCTTACATCCTCTTCTTCGTCTTCCCGTCACTTCTATCTTTTCTTCTATACTTCCTACAATAACGTGTTTTAGACGGCAGTTCCTACGCAAGATGTGACCAATCCAGATTGTCTTCTTTCTTTGTTTTGTATGTAGGATACCCTTCTCCTCCTTAACTCTATGCAATTCTTCTTCATTTTTCACACGATCCGTCCAACTCTTTATCTGCATCCTTTTCCAGGATTGTCTAAATTTTCAGAGATTCAGAATGTACATATTTCTGAATTAGAACACAGATATAAGCCCACTTTAACATGCTAAAGAAGTAGGAGAAAGACTCCAGTACATGGACTTGGTTATTCAATCAGTAGATGGTTGTGTAACAGCATGACAAGTGGAATATGATTACTCACATCTTTACATTCTGACAGCAAAGAAATACGGTGCGCACTCTTCCACGTGCCTTGTTTAAAGTGGCACGCGTTTTATATATATACGCCCTCAGAGATTATACAGTCGTACAGGTCCACACCCGCCTCGCAGTAAATAAAATATGACACTGATAAATTCCGGGCAAATACAGGTATCTCATTTTTTAAAAGCCAAGAACCGGGACACGCAATGTGAAAAAGCAGACTTATTTATTAATATTACTACAATCAGATAACTGAAATAAAAATGAAGACATACAGACAAAGAAAGGAGACAACAATAAGAAGAATAGTAACCAAAATCAAGCAGTTCACGTCCTGATTTTTAAAAATATACTTTCCTTATCCTTCAAAATGGTCTGTCCATACTCTATTATCATTAGCCGATACATCCTTCCTTTTAATGGCTGGTTGATAGTTGTCTTACGCCTTTAGATGTTTTCTCTCGCCTAGGAGAAGTCAAAATTTTTCCAAGCATTGTGAGAAACGTCGTATTTTTATGAGTTGACAATCACCCCCCTCCCGGATATTTAGTGTCCCAAACAGAATTTTGTGGGACACCGGAACAAAGCTAACCACAAAACCGGTACTGTCACGGAAAAAGCAGGACAAATGGAATACCTAGGCTAATACCACTGCTAGAAACTTTCGGATAATCCTGATTACTTTAAAATGTATTAGCCTCTTAAAGTCAAGCGGTAACTTTACGTACGACCAGGTTTAACATTAAAAAATTCTACGTGGTGCCCACATTGCGTTTATGTGTTTTGTATGGATCTCAGAACAAACAGCAACTTTTGCCTTATAAAACATTAAGAGATCGGGTTTTATAACCGAAGTGGAGAGTGTTTACAGCGCGGTACGCACTGAGTCCTTATATAAAACAGACAACGTTTCGTCTTTAAAGGGTTAAAGAGTTTGAATAAAAGAAGGCTTTTGCTGTTGTAGTGTTAAGGCTACTAGATTCAGATAAGTTAATCTCATTTATAGGCTACAAACAACGTTCCCTCTAATTTTTTACAGCTGCACGGACCTGCTACTGCTCTGAGCAGAAAATCTTTCACAAGACCTGATGACTGCGCGACACTTTAATATTCTTTTTTGTAACATGCATAATAAGAATATTTACAATGAACATTCCAGCTGCGCCGAAACAATTCAGTGTGCGTGGGAACATTTCAGTTGCTGCGCGGCCGCACACCCGCGCAGCTTAGATGGAACATTGGCTACAACAGTGAATTATGCCACTTTCACTTATTCAATTTAATCCATGTGACTGGCGGCAGGTCGCCTACATGCAGCCAACAGATCTTTTGATTTTAGGAAGCAGTAAGTATGTAACTGGTCTTCGTGCTCTGAGAAAGTTCATATGTCCACGGATTACTTAACCATTAACTAGGATCCTACAAAGTATCGGAAATATGTCGTAGTTAGGAGGGGAAGAATGGAAATGCAGACAAAATTTTTGTGAGGAAAACTGTTGGACTTTTAAGTTTTCACGGTAATTGAAACTTTTAAAAAAATATCTGTCCAGCGAAAAATTCATTCCATTCAGAAGATAACCATTAACTAGAATGCTACAAAGTATCGGAAATATGTCGTAGTTACGAGGGGAAGAATGGAAATGCAGACAAAATTTTTGTGAGGAAAACTGTTGGATTTTTAAGCTTTCACGGTAATTGAAACTTTTAAAAAAATATCTGTCCAGCGAAAAATTCATTCAATTCAGAAGAGGTTTACAAGTCCCATGAAACAGGCTGCCCACCCATCATTTGGAAAAACAGGTTAGATGACAGCCCGGATATAGGGCCACTGTTTGCACACCCTAATTTTTGGCGATATCTCGAATGTGGTTGTATATCGAAATACGATACACAGTAAAGGAAAATTCTGTTCACAATCTTGCACTGGTGATAAGCGACGGTGGCGCTACATCCGGGGTAGAAGGCAAGTCATGAATTTTCCCTGATGATGGAGTCGGAAAAATCCTTCGAATCGCTGCATTTTTTCCAAATGATGCTACTTGTCGTCCAAGAATATTTGATGATTCTTTGTAAAGGTATCTAGGAAGACCAAGTAGACGATTGTACAGAGCTAAGATGGATTTAGTTTATAGGTTTTAAGGAAGCAAGCTCAGGGAACTAGCTCAGGATAATGCCCAGTGGTGGGATTAGCAGTGAGCAGATAGTGCCACAGGCAGATTCCGGGTAATTCTTACATCATACGTGAATAAGTTTCTTTTTCATTTAAAGAGGTTATCAGCTGGAAAGATGAATATGAATAATAATTATTAACAGGATTTGACAGGCCAGATTGTCTATGCGTTCACGTGATAGCCTGAAAGTAGAAAGTAAATCACAAACACCAATCACTTCGCAGGATACTACTTTACCTATAACCGAAATTTACACGAAGAACGAGCGGGTATTGCTTGAGAAATTTCAGGGCCCTTAAAATGTGTCCCCTTTAATAAATTTAGTGTCTAAGAGTACTTGCACCCTAACGACTTTTGTTTTCTCCCTGAGGATGTGTAGACTCCTCAAACAATTTTTTACAAATATTTGATATGCTTTAACTGTATAGCGAACTCACAGAATAATTATAACCAAATACACTGTGCTACATTAACCCTTAAAAGACGAAGCGTATCTGTTTTATATAAGGACTCGGTGCGTACCGCGCTGTAAACACTCTCCACTTCGGTTATAAAAACCAGTCTCTTAATGTTTTATAAGGCAAAAGTTGCTGTTTGTTCTGAGATCCGTACAAAACACATAAATGCAATGTGGGCACCACGTAGAATTTTTTAACCCTTTAAAGAAGAACCGTATCTGTTTTATATAAGGACTCAGTGCGTACCGCGCTGTAAACACTTCCCACTTCTGTTATTAAAACCAATCTCTTAATGTTTTATAAGGCAAAGTTGCTGTTTGTTCTGAGATCCGTACAAAACACATAAACGCAATGTGGGCACCACGTAGAATTTTTTAACGTTAAACCTGGTGATACGTAAAGTTACCGCTAGGCTTTAAAATGTTAACGTGCAAACAGCGCGCAAAAACATAGTGTCAGTACAAATGTGGAGTTGCGATATGGTCCATTTTGGCCAACGACTTATATCTACAGTGAGACACGGGAAATGGGATAATTAATTTACCTGTCCCATATCCTTGGGCACTTCCCGCCGCCTGCCTTATCGCATGGAACTTAGTGGAGTCAGCGAACCGCCTAAACCCAATAATCGTGATGTGTGTCAGTCAGTCTGCAGTCCTAATATCAATACAAGTGCGACATTTCGCGTGTCTAGAAGACGCAGGCCTGCATACTAAATACCGATCCTACGAGAAGTGACGTCATAAATTTTCTGATGTGCATGTTGCAAAAAAGAAAACCACTTTCAATCCGCGAAGAGATTTCGAGCAACAGATTAAATTATAAGCAGTAAGAGAACACGCAGAAGACACTTGACAATTTAAGTAAACTAGACAAAAATGGTGCAAGTTTGGAGGCATGTCCAAGCAAATCGCTGTTTCTATTTGCACAGGGAGCAGGCGTCTCTTTATTTTCAACAAGAAATGCAACAAAACTGCAGCATTTACATCGATAAAAGACAACGAAGCGTCAAGAACTCAAACGACACATCTCCTGAAGCCGGACAGAATTTTGCGAACTGGTACCTTCGCGTAGGCGCGTAATGGAAAAATGGACGCCACAAGAATTTTGGTTAGATATAGAGCTTTAACCTTTTAAAGCCTGGCGGTAACTTTACGTACCAACAGGTTTAACGTTAGAAAATTCTACGTGGTGCCCACATTGCTTTTATGTGTTTTGTACGGATCTCAGAACAAACAGCAACTTTTGCCTTATAAAACATTAAGAGATTGGTTTTTATAACCGAAGTGGAGAGTGTTTACAGCGCGGTACGCACTGAGTCCTTATATAAAACAGATACGCTTCGTCTTTAAAGGGTTAAAATATCTCAGTGGGTAGATAAACTCTCGTACTAACAGGTAGTGTTAAACCACTACGTGCCATTACATTACGTTAATGGTGGTGTGTGATGTGCTACGAGTGCGACTAGGATTATTGCGCCTTTTTTTTTTAATAAGAAAATTAAATTCGTCCGCTGTGTTACACATACATTCTGAAGATATTTTTGAATAAATGTGCGATTACGACAGAACCCATGCTTCTTGGGGCCCCCCCCCCCCCAGGACGACATTTCAACAGCTCACACATCAAATAATTTTGTGTTTTTGTGACATGGTGATAAGCAGGTAATTGTGGCCTCTTCGTTCACCAGATCTGAACCCGTTGTGATTTCTGTACGGCACATTAACCTTTTAAAGCCTAGCGGTAACTTTACGTACCACCAGGTTTAACATTAAAAAATTCCACGTGGTGCCCACATTGCGTTTATGTGTTTTGTACGGATCTCAGAACAAACAGCAACTTTTGCCTTATAAAACATTAAGAGATTGGTTTTTATAACCGAAGTGGAGAGTGTTTACAGCGCGGTACGCACTGAGTCCTTATATAAAACAGATACGCTCCGTATTTAAAGGGTTAAAGGATAAAACGTGTAGTAATAACCATTTCATTGGAGAAGATCTGAAAGAAGAACTCAGAATATTGTGTCTGCAGTTTCAAAAGCAGAACGTGACGTGGAATGAAAAACGTGCTTCTTATGTGTGATGTGTGTCTGCAAGAAAAAGGAAATCATTTCAAGCACGTTCTCTGAATGTGGCGAGTGAAAACCCAATATTAACTGCTGCACATTTAAATAAAACGCACGGACCAGAGCTCATAGTAAATTGACATAGCGACGAGCACTCTGCTGCCTGTTACCATGCGAACCTGTCTGAGGAGTGAACAACGATATGTGTCCGGTAGAATGAGGACCCTGTATAAACATGTATCATCAATAATTAAATAAAATTAATGTAAACAGTAGCAATCATCCTAACTTAGCGTGTATAAAATTACTTCATTATGCAGATATACTTCAAGATACCGAGTTCTCGTTTCAGTTACATGTACGTGAAATTTGATATTTATTACACACACAAACTTTTTGCTAACATGATGATCTCCATACACAGACAAGACATGCATCATCATTAATGCACGTCAGAAACTTCAATACGTGTCACAAAGTACATTTGATATATGTACTTAAAAGAAGGTTAGTATTTCGTTAGAAACGCTTGGTAATATATTACTAACATGAAGTGAACTTAAAAAAAATTAACGTAATAATTGATATAAATATCTGATTTCATTTAAAAAGTGTCCCGTAATATAATCATCAGACGTCAACGAAGTGTCTGAAACATTAACACTGCCTTTTAAGCATGCTATTTCTGCTCTGATCTTATCGCATACATAACTATGCGTTAAGCAGCCAGGAACACACCTGACAGCACAGAATAAAATAAGGCGGGTATTAATGGTATTATCGAGCTCGCTTCTCAACAAAGGTTTATTCTCTTCCGGCCATTTGAAGGTGTATAGATTGCTGTCTAGGTGTTACGTATTGTGATGCTTCTTTTGATAGTTCTTCTTAGCGTAAAACAGCGCAACAATGATGAAGGATTAAATGGAAGTTGATGACGTGGCAGTGCAGGAAGGACCGGTAGGTGCGGAAGAGAGAGTGACGTGGCCTAGAAGCCGCTATGGAGAAATAATGAAGATGAATATTAGTGTTGCTTATGTGAAAGGTATCTGAAACTGCAGCAAGGTTAATTAGGTTTCATTTGTGTAAAGAGGCACAGATGAAACATTATTCAAAGGGGCTGCCTGATTGTAGACAAAGGCAAGGTGAATTCTGACTCTTTAGTCAGTATAGTAGCTAGACTACGAGATATATACCGAAGAATCCAGGCTCGATTTCCGGCGGGAGAGGACTTGTCTCTTTTCAATGTCTCTTTTTGTTTGCTGGCTGAATATTTTCTTATTATAATCAAAGTGAACAGAACCTGCAAAATATTTACGAATCTTGTGGTCTCAGAATTTACAAGCAACAACCATATTTTAGTCTTATCGTTTGTGACACCGTGTGTACTGATCTATGACTGGTTGCCGAAGTTTCATAGGAATTTGCTGCCTGAATTTTCAAAATTGAATTTCACTTAATTCTTTGCAAGTTGCATTTTGTCAAAGAAATCTTTAAAAATTCAGTTCATACGTCAACGAAAAGAAAATGGTTCTCATTACAGAGACCAATGTGTTAACGCTGTTTATGTAAATAATATTTGTTTGTTCTGAGAATTGCAAGAAACCCTTGCGTACTCTCACTGTGGCAAAATGCAGACTTCCACGCGAGATTTAGGCTTCCGCCGCGGAGTGGTTGACGCCGTACCTCTTCTGGGACGTTGCAGAACAGCTGTCGACTGATATGTAACGGTAGATCATTTTCGGCAGTCACTGACATATCTGTCGCATCAGTACCTCTAAGCATGACTTGCTATATGGGGAAAGAATAGATACAGAAATTAACCCTTTAAAGACGAAGCGTGTCTGTTTTATATAAGGACTCGGTGCTTACCGCGCTGTAAACACTGTCCAATTCGGTTATAAAAACCAATCTCTTAATGTTTGCTAAGGCAAATTTGCTGTTTGTTCTGAGATCCACACAAAACACATAAACGCAATGTGGGCACCACGTGGAATTTTTTAATGTTAAACCTGGTGGTACGTAAAGTTACCGCTAGGCTTTAAAAGGTTAAGATTTTACGATTTTATGTATAAGTGGAAGGTACTTTTATATACGTATGTATATATTGCAGGTTAATATAAATATAAAAATATAAAATTGTCCCTAGCCGATTCTTGTGGCCGTGCTGTCTTAAACCCTACGTCTGTGGTCGCTCAATTGCTAGGATCGCGGTTTCGAACTCCGCTGAAGGCATGCATATTCGTCTTTTGTATTTCCTGTACGTTGTCTAGGTAGCGGCCTTTGCAACGTTCTGCTCGCTGTTTCAGAGGAGTCCCAGCTGGTGTGTGTGTGTGTCTAATTGTGTGTGATATAGAAACATAAAAAATGAGGCAGCCTCGGCCCCAGATAGTCTGTTGCGCCACAGAAAAAAAAAGTGTTGTCCCTCTACACGCCATTAAGTTATTTGGGTAAGAGTGGTACAGCTCCACTCATTCTTAACCACGGCACTAAATGGAGGTGTGTGATCAACTGCTAGTTTCGGCCGCTTTACTCGTGAGAAAAAAACCCGCCACACACTGAATACGAGAACATATGCATCTTAGAGCCGGTATGGATTTTTGAAATACAAAAAAATCTTTTTATCACTGCTAGGATTCGAAGCCCGGGTTCTCAAGCCTATAACTTAGTCACTGTACTAACTACATTATGTCGGTTCCTATAAGTATAATAGGGTATAAAGAGAAATTCTGATTATTAAATTTATAATCACTGTGTCTGATTATTTAGCCAAAATAAGCTGATTTATTGCATGAATTTGGAAAAAATTTGTAAGCGCTGGTTATGTTGTTATTCACCTCAACTAATGCTGTACAGGAAGTGCTCAGCTCGTGTTATATGTGGGCAGTGCCAAATGTGAGACAAGGGGCCTCTGACCACCTTCCTTATCCCACTTGTTATATAATAAATATTTAGTACTTCACAAAGCAGTGGAGCCAGTGTAACCAACACGAAGAAAGAGCTAACGAACAAGGGGGAAGAGGAACGCCTGAGGAATCTGAAAAGGTTTTCCCATTTCGCCCCTCCTCCGAAGTTCTGATTATGATTTATGAATCATTTCACAGACAGGCAGCATGAAACAGTGATATCGGCAGGTGATGGGAAGACCTGTCGGATGGTGGATCCCTCTCCGCCGCTGACATGTGGGTGGAAGCGGCAGGGACGTCTGTCTCAGTGGCGTAACCAAAGCATGGAAATAAAACTGTAGCTTATTGTGTGTGTCAATCAGGAATTGTCATTGCAGTCAGAAATAGGTGTTACAAGAGCAGGGTGCAAAATTTTAGGCACATCAAATGTAAGTATATTTATAGATATATATTTCCAAATGCTTATCTTTGGCGAGTTTTAGCCTATAACCATTTTTTTAGGCGCATTGAAAAATTAAGACAAGAGAATATTCGCTTCGTCATGTCTGTCTGCCCGTCCGTCTTTAGGCATGGAATAATTCGGCCCGCCAAACGGATTTTCATGAAATTTGATATTTGAGGATTCTTCGAAAATCTGTTGGAAAATTCAAGTTGCATTAAAATCTGACAAGACTAACAGGTACTTTACATGAAGACCTGTGTACATTTATGACAATATCTCGCTCAGTTCTTCTTAGAATGAAAAACGCTTCAGACAAAACTTGTAGAGAAAATCAAAACTCACATTTGTAATCAATAATTTGTTTCCGGAAATCGTGCCGTTTATGAAATAATGTGGAAAAATATGGCACAGCCGGACAGGCCACAGATGGCAATATAATATGGGCAGAAAGAATTCAATTTAATTATTGATTAATTAATAATTACTTAATGCAAGTTAACTCGTATTGTTTTCCCACGGCACGAATGGTTACGCGAACGTCCTTCAATGTCACATTATATGTACATTACCTGTTCTGTTGCCCTAAGTTCATACAGTATACAGTTCATACAGTATACAGTTCATAGAGTATACAGTTCATACAGTATACAATTCATACAGTACACAGTTCATACAGTATACAGTTCATACAGTATACAGTTCATACAGTACACAGTTCATACAGTATACAGTTCATACAGTATACAGTTCATACAGTATACCACGTAAGTATATCAATGGAGCCATACAGACCAGGGCGACGCAGGTCCTCACATCCCTCTAGCTTTTGCAGAAACTCAGAAGGACCCCTTGGACAAGGTATGTGCCCTTAACAAGGGCTGTGGGGGAAGGACACATACACCACTGCTCCGAGTGGTATTCGAAATCACGGTTCACCTTAGACAGGGCGGCCCCTGGGATCCCCTGCGTTCATAGGTTACAGATACAAATCTGGGTCTATAGCTTTAGCGGTAGCTACTCCACACGTATCACATGGGACAATGAAAAAATATGTCACAGGCCCGTCTTTAATTACTTACTACCTTGAAAAATTTGACTGGAAATAACCGGGCCCTAAAAAGAAATTTGTTTATATTTAACTAGCTACCTACCTACCTACCTACCTACCTAACTAACTAACTAACTAACTGACTAACTAACTAACTGACTGACTGACTGACTGACTGACTAACTAACTAACTAACTAACTAACTGACTAACTAACTAGCTAACTAGCTAACTAACTGACTGACTGAATGACTGACTGACTGACTGACTGACTAACTAACTAACTAACTAAGAACGAAATAAGCAACCAACCCATTAACAACTAACTTCATGGAGCATAGTACTTCTTGTTTTTTCTTGGGGAAAAACGAGATTTTTGAGGCCGAGTGAATTTAAATTTTCTCCTTGTCACGTGACAGTTTTTCTTACGGTAAGCACCGCCTGACTGAGGAAAGTTAGTAAGGAAAACCTGCAAACAGTGTCGACTGCGGTAGTGAAATTTGCTGTTCACTAGAAAATGTAAAATATATGATAACACAAAAACTTATTTTGTTGTGAATCTACTGCCCAACTCGGGCCTAGACCGTCTTGTTATGGGCTTTTTATATTACACACAATTAAACACATGCACGCACACACACATACAACCGTTAGAACTCCTCTGGACGGATGATCAGCCCTTCGCAGAGGCCGCTACCTACACAACACACAACAAACACGACAGACAAACATCCGTGCCCTCAGCGGATTCGACCCCGCAATCCCAGCAATCGAAAGGCCGCAGAACTACGCCGTAGACCGAAAGGCCACAATGGAAACGGTAAAAGTGTATTTACCTCATAAAAAATTTGGTTTTCTTATTTTCTTACATAATTTCCTAATAGCGTAATTTTTATCATCAGAGAAGCTACTGTCTGAACAGCGTGGTATGCACGCGTGATGGATAAATTAAGTAATATACAATTTTGAAACACGGGATATGAGGAGATGATGATGATGATGATGATGATGATGGTGGTGATGATGGTGATGATGATGATGATACTGAAGGTCAGCAGAAGTGACCTGTAGTTTAAAGTAGTAGCAAGGTCACTGTGGCATTTGACTATGGCATTTTTATAAATTTCTTAAATTTCTCAGCGTTGAAGGTAGAAGCTGTAAGACGAAATGCGCACAACATCTGTAGGCATTGCAAGTAGGAGGAAATACGCGGCTTTTTGCACAATCAGCATCCCAAATTGCTCAGGATATACGTTAAGGACGTCCCAGTTTCCTAAAAGTTTTCATTTTATACACACGTGTACTATTTAGAATAAGAAATAAATGAATTAGTGTGAGATTAGAAAACACTGATTCTCGTATTATAAACTGATTCGCTGAATTCAAATAGTGTTTCGTTTATCTGCTTGACCCATAAAGCCTAGAGCAAGACTCCGACCGACGCTGTGCCAACGTTGCGTCCTATGACAAGTGTCGCTGAGGTTTAACAGTCGATGACGGTAAGCAGACAAAGGGTCGCAGTGGTGATACCTTTAGAAAGTCTAATAAAACTCACTAGAGTGTGGGGCAGTCGGTTATCGGTCAAGTATGAAAACAAACGCCCTATATATTTCATAATATTCACGTTATATTAAAACACCATTGTGTTGTTTTTAAAAACTTAGATCTTATTTTACGAAAATTGTGGAAATAGAAGACTCCCACCTCAACACGAAGAGTATGTACTCGTAAATTCTTAAAGGGGCTAAAGAAATTACAAAATTTTGTTATGAGACAGACATGTAACCCTAAAATAAACAGACTTTGCATAATTACAAATTACGCCTCTTCATACGAATCACTCTGTTAACAGTGGTCGCAGAACGCGGACAAGAAGCTTTGTTCTTCCGCAATTTTGTATAAAATGGACGAAAATAATATGATATGTGCTTATTAATCATTACCTCTCAGAATTTATTCTTGTGGGATAGGAGTCTGAGCCACATAGCGGGTGTGAAAGCGGTGTTACATAGGGATATCCTTACACGTGTCTCACACATCAGCCCATAACAAAAGTCTTAGTGCCTGGGCTACTTAACATAAGGCTGATTAAATAAAAAAGAATTAGGTAGGCAAAACATGTAGTACGCGTAAAGTGAGTAAAATATTTAGCCAGATATTCTGCAATGAAGAAAGAGCCCACTGTGTAGACGTAGATGTAAAAGGAAATGTAATATTAGGTTTAACTAAAGGAATTGGTTATGGTTACTGATTGCATATATTTTTAATGGGGATAAGGACCAGTGAAGGGCAACTGTATATACGGGGGTGGATTTCTGAACGACACAAAATTTCAGAAAACGAACACTTTGCTGATAAGATCTGCGTTCTTCTGGTATGTTACGCAGCGTCGAGTGGTAATACTTTGCGGACACTTCGGGACACATAACAGTCCCACCTTCAAGGGTTCCTTGAAAGCGGGACCGATAGGTGTCCCAAAGTGTAGGTAAAGAATTACCACTCGACGCTGCGTAACATACCAGAAGAGTGCAGATCTCATCCACATCGCGGCGGAAGCCTGAAATCGCGGATAATTTATTGAAAAACAGCGTCTCCAGAAGAGCTGCCTTATGGAGTGACGTAACAGGCTGACATGCAAGTTCCTAAGACTCTCATGACTCGGTAGTGTTCTGGAAACATTACTAGTGTCACTGGCAGTACGGAAGGGTCAAATTTGATTCCCGACCACATGGTTTACACACAGTTACACGAAATTATCCCGTTAAGACGTGGATTCTAACCAAATTAATGAAGGAATAACTAACTAACTAACTAACTAACTAACTAACTAACTAACTAACTAACTAACTAACTAACTAACTCCATGGAGCAGAGGCCTTCTTGAGAAGCTAACAGTTTCTCAGCTAGTCAATAAATTCCCCGCATTTTATGGAACCCGGACGTTCATTAGTGCATTCACAAAAGCCCACTACCTGTCCCTATCCTGAGTCAGCTCAATCCAGTCCATGCCCATCATAATTCTTGAAAATCCATTTTAATATTATCCTCCCATCTACGCCTGGGTCTCCCAAGTGGTCGCTTACCTCAGGTCTCCCAACCAAAATCCTGTATGCACCTGTCTTTTCCCCTATACGTGCTACATGCCCTACCCATCTCATTCTTCTCGATTTGATTACCCGAATAATATTTGGTGATGGGTACGGGTCAGCAAGTTCCTCGTTATGTAGTCTTCTCCACTCCCCTGTCGCCTCGTTCCTCTTAGACCCAAATATATTCCTCAGCACCCTTTTTTCAAACACCCTCAGTCTTTGTTCCTCCCTCAGTATGATAGACCAAGTTTCACACCCATACAAAACAACAGGTGAAAGTATATTTCTGTATACCCTAATCTTTGTGTTTTTCGATACATTAATGAAGGGATATTGAACCTAATACATACATCTCAAAGGGTGAGCACTTTAAAACGTTTATACAAGACGTAGGTCAAATGAAATCATACGAATTTTAATATTTTTACATGTCAATAATTTACATACCCGGTACTTTAATTATTTTCTAAACGTCAGTTATATGAACGAAATTTTCGAACACCGCCACTGGTTACACGATGCATTATTAGGCATAGTCATGATACGCACAGCGACGTGCTGCATGACTGTACAATTATCAGACCTGCCATTACACGACAGAGGATGGACCTTGTGTGTTACCTACTGCAGAGACGACGCCAGGTGTAAGAACTGAAGAGAGGGTCACTCCGGTCGTCTTTCTGTCTGTTCACGTGTTATCATGCTTTCCAGCCATTTAATTAGAGCTTCTTAACCCTTGCGGTCAATACAGTACCAGCTTCCATTACATTACCAAGTTAGAAAATATCTGCAGAATTAATACTTCTCGAGCTCTCGATATATCATGTCCATAGATTTTAAAACTGTGAATATTTCCATGAAAAGCAATGAAAATGCGAGTATTTTAAATGACGTTTTGTCTTCCACAGAACACACGCTAAAATATTTCTCCAGAGATCACACTCTTTGGGGAATATTTGTTTATTCGGTGCAGAGTCTTTTGTCTTCCAGTGTGCTGCCCAAAAATATAAAGATGAGGGTATACAGAACTATAAATTTGCCTGTTGTTTTGTATGGATGTGAAAATTGGTCTCTCACACTGAGGGAGGAACAAAGGCTGAGAATGTCCGAGAATAGGTGCTGAGGAGGTTACTTGGGTCTAAGACGGATGAAGTAACAGGGGACTCGAGAAGACTACATGAGGAGGAAATTAATGACCTGTACTCATCACCAAATATTATTCGGGTAATCAAATCGAGAATGAGATGGGCGGGGCATGTAGCACCTATGGAGAAAGAGGAGGTGCGTACAGGATTTTGGTAGGTGGACCTGAGGGAAGGAGACCACTTGGGAGGGACCCAGGCGTAGATGGGAGGATAATATTAAAATGGGTCTTCAAGAAGTGAGATGTGGGGCATGGACTGGATTGAGCTGGCTCTGGATAGGGACAGGTGGCGCGATCTTGTGAATGCGGTAATGAACTTACGGGTTCCATAAAATGCGGGGAATTTCTTGACTAGCTGAGGATCTGTTAGCTTCTCAAGAAGGACTCTGCTTCATGTAGTTAGTTAGTTAGTTAGTTAGTTAGTTAGTTAGTTAGTTAGAGATCACACTCGACGTCACGCGAACTTCAACAAATCGTAGATGGGGAGATCTCGAATAGATTATATCGGATTGTTTTGCTATATAATCAGTTTTTTCTTCGGCCTCATCTTGAACTGCACACAGAAATCTCAGTTACGAGTACGAAGACCAATTACGGTGATATATAATAAATTTACGTAGGTCTTAATTTATCTGTTGTTTAAAATTTTAACCAAAATCAGAATTTATCGACAAATTCATGTAAAAGTCAAATACGTGAAATTAAACAAGAACTGACCCCTCATATTGACTAAGCTATTGGCTGGACGACAGAGCAATCCTTCAATTTCTGCAGTGTGCAAGATATTTTTGTCTTCTCCAAATTTTCCAGACTGGATCTGTAACTAAGCCTCCTATTCAACGGGTAATAGAGACGCTATCTGCAGGCTTAAAACTGCCTAGGCGTGAATATGACTGCCCACTTTTATTCGGCGCCTAGATTAATAAGAAGCACCACACCTCTATATGCCTTCACAACCCGTACAAGAGAAAATATTAACCCTTTAAAGACGAGGCGTATCTGTTTTATATAAGGACTCAGTGCGTACCGCGCTGTAAACAGTCTCCACGTCGGTTATAAAAACCAATCTCTTAATGTTTTATAAGGCAAAAGTTGCTGTTTGTTCTGAGATCCGTACAAAACACATAAACGCAATGTGGGCACCACGTAGAATTTTTTAATGTTAAACCTGGTGGTACGTAAAGTTACCGCTAGGCTTTAAAAGGCTTACGAAAAAAGAATTCGGCTGAATTGTTTTAACATAACCATTTGCAGGACCTTCAACTCAATCACTGCAACTGCAGAAAGTCCCGTCATTCTTTGGATAAGACTTTTAATTCAGTTTTATCATAAATTTTTTTCTTTCTCTTTAAAACCAAGAAATGGTTCGATGAGAGGAGATAGAAAAATGGATAAAAAAATCCGCAAGAAAAAGTAATTTGTCTTATGGGAATAACAGCTGCGGTTTGTACAGCGCTCGTGGTGAGTGGCATTATCAGGCTGCAAGTAATCATATGTTTGGAGCGCGGTGCAATGTGGCGTGCTTCCTAGCCTTCCGCTAAGCTTCTTTACGTCTCTTACCTTCAAGACACCTTGTCAAATTAAGGAGAGGGAAAACAGATGATTCTGCTTCAGCTTTTATCCAGCTTGCGTGAGATTCATTCAGAAAATATTGGTTTAATGCCTTACTGGATTGATACCACTCCTTCTTTTCCTATAAGAAACAATTTTGCATGTTTCAGGTTAGTGGGAATTCTACATGTATGAGGTGCGAATTTATTATGTGGGCTTATGGATATTATTAATATCTTAGATTTTTCAGATATTAGTTCTTCTGTGATATTGCGCCCCATCAATGAGTGTTTGTTTCCCAAATTTTCGATACCACGTATGTCTTGATTGGAAATCTTCATGGTCTGTTTTACCCGTAAGATGGAGGCAAAAGTGACGTCGAAACACCGGTAAATATTTACCAGTCGATACGCCAACATCCCAGAAGACTCCAGCCTTTAAATTCAAATTTTCTGGCTTCAGGGCACAATCAGTTCATAAAACCTGCTTCTAGGCAGAAAGACGTTGTTGGAATTAATGGTTGTATAGCAGAATTACATCCACAAGGTCCCCGTCATTTTGCATGACAACGTTCAGCGCCAGTCTCACAAACCTTACGGCCCTCCTACCTCAGTCACATTATGGCAGCTGCTACGTAAGCAGACGGATACTGGTACCTCCACCGCGCTGACTGCAGAAACACACTGACCTACGCGCACACGACTTCGCGCACTCTCCCCACTTGTGCCATCAGCCTAGGCTCGCTACTGGACCTGGAAACTTTGTGGAATTAATCTTACTATATGACTCTACGCATGTTTTCGGCCATTTAGAATTTCGTTTACGGGAAAAGCTTACGTATGTTGGAAAACAAAAATTTATGTAGCACAAGCTCAGCACGACGCCATCAGCCCTACGCTACAGACGGGGCAATTTCGTACACTCCCTTCGCAACGGAACTGTAGACGTATGGATTGTGATTCGATTCCCGGTATGGCCAAATCATAACTCTTCTACTGAGTCTAGCGCGGTTCTCGGATTCTAACATCCCCCTATTCAGTGCGTACCAAGTGCCGGGAGGTAAAAGTGGCCACAGCCTCCATCTGATATCCAGATTAACAATATGCTGAACTCTACTGCCACCTGTCACGTGCCTTTATGCCTTGCACAGGGATACATTTTACGAGAAGATTTATATTTTTACGTGCAACTTTTTTCTAATTCTGTAAAGCACAGAAAGGAGCTTGCCTTTATCCTTTTAAAGCCTAGCGGTAAACTTACATACGACCAGGTTTAATATGAAAAAATTCTTTTCGTCTTTAAAGGGTTAAAAAATTCTACGTGGTGCCCACATCGCTTTTATGTGTTTTGTACAGATCTCAGAACAAACAGCAACTTTTGCCTTATAAAATATTAAGAGACTGGTTTTTATAACCGAAGTGGAGAGTGTTTACAGCGCGGTACGCACTGAGTCCTTATATAAAACAGGCAGGCTTCGTCTTTAAAGGGTTAATATGTCCCATATCCGTGCACTATATAAGTGCAGCCGTAGTGTAAAGAAACTGTTCTCCCTGAAGATGACCCGGCGGGGTCGAAACATATAGGATATTCTTATAGTGAATATAATAACACATTGTGCATTTGTTGGTGATTATTATCTTTTAGAGCTTGTTTTCTCTGTAGGTCAATTATATTAGAGTTGCTAATCACCGAGGGAAATATTTCATTATGTATAACTGTAGAGCACAAAGATTTACGGTTTGCTGTCTCTTTTCATCCCAGAAATAAACTGACCAGGCAAATGTATGACAGAGTTTCATTTAGGCCTATCTTCGTTAGATTATCGCAGTCTGGCGTCAGCTAATAATACCAACTGTGCCAAAGCCATTATAGACTTAACACTACAAGAAAAGTACTACGGACTCAAATGTCACTTCAGAGAGTATCATTAGTCATTAGTCTGTTCGACACGTGATTCGCACCTTATAATGCCCGTAATGGCTACGCGGGTGGCCAAACAACAAGACTGGAAACTTATAAAATAGATTCAATCATACACTAAAATTGTTACAAACTGTTACAGAATGGGCAAACCTGGAGATGCAGCTGCGATATTGTAACCCCCTCAGAATCCCTTGGGTTACATTAAAACTCTATCGATTTAAATCTATCAATGATTCTCCAAATTTCAAACACTAATAATTTAGGTGAAGACAAACGCACTACGTCACACACAGATTACAGAGTTGAAGTTGCATTAAAATAATATAAACTGACATAAATTGTGGCATAATGGAACATAAAGGGGGATGATGGATCGAGGGTGAATTTTTTTAAAAATTGGAGAATTAGTGGTGATAATAAGGTAATAATACATACAAGTGTATCGGGGGGTTGAAGATACTTTCACATCTGCCACCCTAAAGAAACGGCGCCGACTACCCTTTCACTGGCACGTTCTCGACCATAGCCACCCTCCCACACTGACACGGCCATTATATGTATAAAGGGGGGTAGTAATGATAGCGGTAAAGCACAGACAGTCCAGCGGGTTTGACATAGCTTCTGATTTTTTTGCGTTCTCAACCCCCTGACTCCAAGCGGTTACCTTAATTTGGGTCTGTACAACCCCTCAGTTCTTTGAATTTCTTTTCACTTTTACACGCCGCACTCTCGTTATCGCTAAGTTCCCGTAAGCTATCCGCACGTGGGGGGCTAATATAGACCATCTTCTTAATACCTCCATTATTGTAGGTTATGTTGTATAGAGGAAAGTTATGCGCCCCCCTTAGGGTTTGACCTACAGCAGGCAGAAGTCGAAATCGGTTTCCTTACCAGTGAGAACACGGGGAGTTTTGAAGCAGTGACTTTCACTTTCCGGCATTTAATATGAAACACACTTACTGTTCGGATATTCTCACTTTCTTTACACATTGCCTGTGACACATTTGATATACAGAACATAAGGGCGTACGTCGGTTTAATGTCGTACTGAAGCGAATGGCTGTCATTTCGTTGTAACAAATATTTCATATGCGTCTGCAGGGTCCAATAGTCATAGGGGGATTGAAATTGTTGGCGGTTTCCATATATCGTTATTATATTATATTAAGTTATATTATATTATATTGTATTGTATTACGTTGTATTATATATTATATTATAATTAAACAAAAGCTGTTTCCTAAGGTACGTATTAGGTCTATACGGTCCCACTTCCCTACTAATTTTAAAAGCTGTGAATTTAACCTTTTAAAGCCTAGCGGTAACTTTACGTTCGACCAGGTTTAAGATTAAAAAATTCTACGTGGTGCCCACATTGCGTTTATGTGTTTTGTACGGATCTCAGAACAAACAGCAACTTTTGCCTTATAAAACATTAAGAGACTGGTTTTTATAACCGAAGTGGAGAGTGTTTACAGCGCGGTACGCACTGAGTCCTTATATAAGACAGATACGATTCGTCTTTAAAGGGTTAATGTTCCGTAGAGACAGAATTCAGCTATTTAAAATATAGGCACATACTCGAACTGATGACGACGACGACGACGACAACAATAACAATAAATAGCATGAAAAAGAGGCAGAAGAAAACACAACAGTAAAAAAGAGACAATGATAAAATGTAAGGTTTTCCTGTCCACACAATGAAGGCATATTAGAAGGAGCGGAGGCACAGCTGAACTCTTTCTTAACCTCGACACTAGATAAAGATGAGTGATCAGCTTCAGGCTCCGGCCTCTTTACACAGGCTACCCAGCGAATAAGAGACTGTATGGGCATCAGAGCCGGTGTGCAAGTTTTGGGGAAAGGAAAAACCCCGTCGCCTCAGCCTGATTCGAACCCCAGACTCTTAAGCTCTCCCGGCTCCCGGACAGTGACAAAATGCGTCTTAAATATCCAAGGTCATTGAGAATGGACTGGATTGAACTGGCTCAACGGTAGACGTTTGAATGTGTTATTGAAACTTCGCAAGAAGGTGGAGAACATCATAAACACTACAGCCACGAGCAGCTTATCAAGAATTATTATACCGCACACAGTTTCTTATTGCTATTACAGATATTTAAATCTCTCTATGTAAACTAACCTCCTTAGAGTTTCTCTGTGGAGTGTTAATCTTTATTAATTAAAACGGTTATTATTGGTAAGTGATGAATTAAACAATTAGAGAATCCATAAATTACACCAAGGCTGTTAAGTGTAATGTTGTCCCACGCATTACCTTGAAACAACTACAATAAATAATTTGAATGTGCTGTATTCTAGGAAATCCTGTAGTCGGCTTGTTTATGCAATCAGTTGTACTTTTTCATCACGTATACAGGAGTCTAGACCGTGCTGTTTTACATAGCCTAATGAGGGACGAATAGAACTTTAAACCTTCTTCTCTAATTCTTTTAACAAAAGTAACATAATCTCATCTCGGAAGGTAAAAGTTTCAATTCTGCCATTTACCAGAACTTGAAGGAGTAGAGGTACAGCAGCGATAAAGGTTTAATCAATGTTAACCTCTGCACTAGTGCAAGTGAGTGTTTTGGCTTTCTTCTAATTACTGAAACCAGAGGAAAACTGGTTACATTTTGTAGAAATTTTGCTTCCGTTTTGAATAGAAACTTCATTCCCCAGCCAACTTTACTTTAAGCATCCATATCAGTTATTCCGCACAACATAAATTTAAATAGTCAACGTTCATCTTTATTTTTCATTCCGTTTTACTCCTTATTCAAGAACATTTCGTTTCCAAGGTCACTGAATTAATGATTGTGGTGCTGACTCATGAGGAACCGACCAGGTAGAACGGCGTGTCTGAAGGTTCATGTGCTAGTCTTAACGGTTTTTATATCATGTAGGTTTTTAAATTCGTACTGACGTTTCAGAAGAACGTATTGTCTCCATCGTCACAGTGAAGAAATTTTGTGCAGGTAGAAGCAGGGAAACACCACGTGATACCACGTAAATCGATGCACAGTGAATGATGCAACAATTCAAGATAGGTTCCATACGTTTAGAACTTTGTATATCTCTATAATAGTCACACAGAAATAATTTCTTGCACGATTTCCATTATGTTCCCGCCCCCCCCCCAAAAACAAATATTCCTTGACGCTAGGACGAAGTAAACGCGCTCACCAATAGCCCTAACCTGAAGTGTGAGGCTTCATTCATCGCTTCTTGGTGCTCACACCACGCTGTTCTGAAAACGTAATAGAAGCAGAATTCAGTCACACAAACCGTGGTAACGATTTTGACACTATTCACTTCGTGCCCTGAGGTATGTTTCTTATTATAAGACCAAAATTTGCACAAACAAAATATATACACTGATACAGTATTTTCTCCTACATGTTTCGGTATTCGACCGCCATCTTTAGGGAGCAATACCAATATTTAAAATCTGATAAAACATGACACATTTGCAGTGATGAAGTACATTAAATCGCTGCCTTGGTAGGATATAAAGTACATCGAGATGTATGTGTAGTTAAGAGAATACGCATTAAATCTTAAACGAGGCATTGTGAAAAGCATAGCATGGAATTAGTATTAAGAATTTTAACTACATATGGGTACCGGGTCTCTTTCCTGGGGGTAAAGATGCCGGGGCTTGAGGCTAGCCACTCCCATCCCCTCCACGTGCCGACGCTCGCGAACGGGTAGAGCTATACCTCTACTCCCCTCTTGGACCCTCAGGGCCTGTTATAGGGTGACCTATAACTTTTTTACAAAATATCTCAATGCATTTTACATCCTAAAAAGACTGCGGTGTTACTATGATGCAATTTGTTTCTTTACTACAAATGTTATCATAGTTTGTCATGTTTTAAGAATTGGCCTTACTGCCTAAGATGGCCGTCTATCGTCAATATACGAAGGAAAAAAATACTGTATTGTTGTACACGTGATATATGTGGAAATCCTTGGATTTATAATAAGAAAACGATAATGAATTCAAGCAAGTAACAAATTTCATCGGTCCTAAAAAAGCCCTTTAAATTTATGGTTGGTTGTTACATGATATTAAATTGCAACCCATGTATTCGTAGAATTTGATATCAACAGTCCGGTAATGTGCTATAATTATCTACCGACATTGGAATGTACTTGGGTTAAGTCGACAACACTTCAGTACAGTTCCAGTTAGAAACTGTTTTCAGGAAACTGTTTTAAAAAGCATGGGTAGACATTAAATCAATACATGGTGCACAAACTGGTTACATTCTTTGTAAGGGACAAAATCCTTCAATTTATACAAAGCGTGTGTCTTGAATTTTGGTGTTAAAAATCAAAGACACAGTTTCTTACGCAAAATTTTACATATTAACCCTATACAATATTTTTGTACATCACATTTTTCTTCTACTTTTTACTAATAACTTTTAATATATTCCTAAGACGTACTTTGTAAAGTATATCTTTCCTAACCGCAGTCATCAGTTTTTATTGAATGGTTCTTAAAAGAGAAGTTCTGATGGTATAATACGCCGAAACTTGTTGCTAAATCGACATATATACGGCGTTATGTGTGACTCTAAAAGATAAAGCAATCCCATTACAGACCAGGACAGGCCCTAAGGGTTCCAGGAGGTTGAGGCTCCCAGATTTCTAGACAATCGGCACATGAAGGTGATAAGGTTGTCAGCCCTAAGCACCGGCCGTGTTTACCCCCTCAGGAAATATTTCTGTTACTCATTTCTGTTAGAGGCTGAGTCGAACCCGTGGTCATAGTGCGGCCGACAGGATTATGCCAATGAAAAATTCCAATGACACCATCAGGAATCGAACCATATTTGCGATGTTGCACAGTAAAATCATTGGCTTCGATTTTACTTTATTGCAAGTACAAAAATTTTAATGTACTCTCATTTTTTCTATTTTCTTTAAAATGCTTTATCTCCCTGTCTATATCTTGTGTAGGATACATTTTGAAAATTGGTCTAACTTCTTTACTTATACCATAATTAGCAATCTTTCTTAACCTTAGCCACTGCCTTACCGATAACAGTCAACTTAAATAAGGAATTACCTAACAGATTACATTAGAACTTTAAAGTGTCCGAATTATCATAGCCACAACTTTTGTTACTTTCTATCGGAAACTGTATCTTGGTTAGGATCTCTCATACGACGTCGATATTTATATTTCTAAGTACAGACACTCATCACAGCGCACTGCTCATAGTTCATAATTCTCTAAAAATCTGCAGGTTATTTTATGGACAAGAGCAGTTAGTATGGAATTTGATCCATAAAATTATTTTCCCAATGAAACAGAAACCGCTTCTTGATTTCTTTAATTGCAGAGAAAAACACTTTTCCAAACCGAATTTCCCTCAGAGGGAAAAATTTATTTTTTCTACTCTTATATAGGGCCTACCGTATAAACCAATAAGAAAATAACGGCCAATATTTGTAGCACAGACATTAGAGACACTGCGACTGACAGGAGATGAAACCTGTCCATTAGTAGTCTATCAGTCCACGAAACTTAAGATAAGACACCAATATTCCTGACAAACTTTCTGGAAGAACATAATGCTCTTCTAACCTGAAGACTGAGGCAGAAATTTAATCAGAAACTTCGAAAACTGCCCGCAAGACTGTAAGATATCACAAGTAAGAAACCCAAGATTTTACACTCTCTATATAACAGGAATTTTAAAAACTCAGTACAGCTTTAGAAGAGGCCAGAGCCTAATAGTGGTCAGGAGAGAAAAAAAAAAAATTTGTTTCCAGCTGAGTGTAAGTCATCTTTTAACCCTTTAAAGGCGAAGCTTATCGGTTTTATATAAGGACTCAGTGCGTACCGCGCTGTAAACACTCTCCACTTCGGTTATAAAAACCAGTCTCTTAATGTTTTATAAGGCAAAAGTTACTGTTTGTTCTGAGATCCGTACAAAACACATAAACGCAATGTGGGCACCACGTAGAATTTTTTAATATTAACCCTTTAAAGACGAAGCGTATCTGTTTTATATAAGGACTCAGTGCGTACCGCGCTGTAAACACTCTACACTTCGGTTATAAAAACCAATCTCTTAATGTTTTATAAGGCAAAAGTTGCTGTTTGTTCTGAGATCCGTACAAAACACACAAACGCAATGTGGGCACCACGTAGAATTTTCTAATGTTAAACCTGGTCGTATGTAAAGTTACCGCTAGGCTTTGAAAGGTTAAAGATGAGATCTACACTCTTCTGGAATATTACGCAGCGCTGAGTGGTAGTTCTGTATCAACGTTTCTGTACATCCTATCAGTTCGATCTTCAAAAGTCAAGAATTCAAGTTATTGACCCCTGAAGATGGAAGCGATAGGTTGTACCGAAACGTCCATACAGAACAAGCTCTCAATGCCGCGTAACACCACAGAAGGGCGCAGATCTCTACATCGTAGCGGAAGCCTCTAATCACGCACAGTCCTTTAAAGATGTTTCAAATTGTTTGGTTTCATTTCTTTTAAAGCTTTTGCCATTTTTCCCCCCAAGCGGATACACAGGGCTGTTAACAGCTGTCAAACGGGTAGTCAAACATAACATTTTAAGAGGTAGAAAATCTGAAAGGCTTGTCAGTTTAGAAATTAATGACAAGCAGAAGGTGAGTCCGTTGCTGCTAGGGACCTCCAAGAAGAACACGATGAGCTGGCTGCAGGTAGGAACTAAGTAAGTTGTTATTGCTATGGCGTCATGTCTTCATCATACCTCCTGAGGCTCTGTGCCTAACAAACATGTCTCACAATCGGCCAGTGAACTGTTTCCATATCAGTATCTCTCATTTTACTCAACGTATGACAATGAAGACGCTACCACTACGCTTACACGCTTCACTAAATATTAGAGCAATCATGTTAAAGAGAAGGAGATGAGCGAGACATGTAGAACACACAGATGAACGAATATAAAACTGTGATGACAAAATCTGTATGCAACTGACA
The DNA here is from genome assembly GCA_013340265.1 of Coptotermes formosanus. NCBI lineage: Eukaryota > Metazoa > Arthropoda > Insecta > Blattodea > Rhinotermitidae > Coptotermes > Coptotermes formosanus. The sequence goes on from BLKM01000284.1 coordinate 116,547, forward strand.
GTTTTGAAAACACATTTACACGCATTAGGAAAGGATATGCTTAAAGTCGGGGAATGCTTGCTATCGTTCGGTGCAGAATCTTTTGTCTTCCAGGTTGCTATCCAAAAACACAAGCATTAGGATATACAGAACTGTAGTTTTACCTGTTTTTTTTTTGTATGGGTGTGCAACTTGGTCTCTCACACTGAGGGAGGAACAAAGACTGAGGGTGTTCGAGAATAGGGTGCTGAGGAGGATATTTGGGCCTAAGAGGGACGAGGCGACAGGGGAGTGGAGAAGACTACATAACGAGGAACTTAATAACCTGTACTCATCACCAAATATTATTCGGGTAATCAAATTGAGAAGAATGAGATGGGCGGGGCATGTGGCACATATGGGGGAAAAGAGGTGCACACAGGATTTTGGTAGGGAGACCTGAGGGAAGGCGACCACTTGGGAGACCCAGGAGTAGATGGGAGGATAATAATAAAATGGATCTTCAAGAAGTGGGATGCGGGGCATGGGCTGGATTGAGTTGGCTCAGGATAGGGACAGGTGGCGGGCTCTTGTAAATGCGGTAATGAACCCCCGGGTTCCATAAAATGCGGGGAATTTCTTGACTAGCTGATAAACTGTTAGCTTCTCAAGAAGGCCTCTGCTGCATGGAATTAGTTAGTTTGGTTATTTATGATTAACTGACAAAGTCTGTATTTTATTCACCACTAAGTGTCGGATAATAGTCATTAATAGCCAGCTGGCCGCGATATGTACATACAAGTACTTTCATCTCTGAGAGGCTTTCAATGGCGGACCTATGGCCTTAATTTTTAGAAGGCCTGTACAAGTAGGCTCCTACTTTCACCTGCAAAATACTTCTCGTGTTTTCGGCGATTCCAAGCTCTGTTAGAAGAACGTGGTGTGGTGATTGGATTGGATGGAACTAAGCATTATATAAAAATAGTCAGACACAAAAGTCTTGAACCCTTTACAGACGAAGCGTATCTGTTTTATATAAGGACTCAGTGCGTACCGCGCTGTAAACACTCTCCACTTCGGTTATAAAAACCAGTCTCTTAACGTTTTATAAGGCAAAAGTTGCTGTTTATTCTGAGATCCGTACAAAACACATAAACGCAATGTGGGCACCACGTAGAATTTTTTAATGTTAAACCTGGTGGTATGTAAAGTTACCGCTAGGCTTTAAAAGGTTAATAGAATCACCAAGATGTGTTTCGGCCATCACACTACATTGCTTTAACATATGTATGTGGATTGAGTGCGATTGCCGATGGGAATTTGTCTATGCAACAGAAACTGCTTATGTGGAAATTATGCATAAATTTCTTATTTTTTAAATACCTTTCACAGCATTCAGAATAAAAATACGACAACGGGGTTAAGACTTATTACGCTCTAATTTTCGTGACTTGTTTAACATACACCCTGTAGCTTTGGATTTGGGTTGTTACAAAATTCCTTGTCTCCATATAAAGACAATAAATTCCTCTATCATTCGAAAGATTATCATAATTGCCCCATACAGGTATTTAGCCCAGTACGTTCTGTACTAGCAATATTCAATTTTGTACCCCCCCCCCCCCGCCATATGGGTCATTACAAGGTTCCACAAAAGCTACAGACTCAAAATAAACAAATACATCATCTTGTATCTTAGAAGGTTTAGTGTAGAGTCTCCATTCAATAGTAAACTTAACTGAAATATCTTCAGAAACTTCAGATATTAAATTTGTGCCCAGAAGCCCTGTAGAACTTCATCCCAAGCAAGATCCCCAAAGAAGATACTAAGGGGCCTGGCTTTATGATAGAATCAGAAAATGCAACTTTTCATTCATGAGGAGAAAAATTTATTTTTGAGTATCTCAGACAATACAACGGACGAGTGTCGTGTTACAGGTTACGCTATTGACGACATGAAGACCCGTTCCCAGGTTCACACCGACTCTACCTACTTTTTGCCGCTTTATAACGCTGTAGAAAGGATGTCATGTTACTTTTAAAGGAGTCAGCTGCTGGGGATGTCATATGATACGCCGTTGTCGGCATTCACTTGAAAATTAATGATAAGGGTTGGTAAGGATATGGCTGTACCTTATAGCTAAGCAATCAAGTTTTTCGGGGGCACAGCTACTGTTTGAATGACGCAGAGCGTTTGTACGTCACGTGAAAGTTTTGCATAATATTAATTCCATTGGAAACAAAACAGAACTGATAAGGTGATTTAACGTTGTAAAATAAATGTTACCGCATATGTGTCCGCATGAAATGTGCTCACATTAAACTTTTAAAGCCTAGCGGTAACTTTACATACGACCAGGTTTAACATTAAAAAATTCTACGTGGTGCCCACATTGCGTTTATGTGTTTTGTACGGATCTCAGAACAAACAGCAACTTTGCCTTATAAAACATTAAGAGATTGGTTTTAATAACAGAAGTGGGAAGTGTTTACAGCGCGGTACGCACTGAGTCCTTATATAAAACAGATACGGTTCGTCTTTAAAGGGTTAAAAAATTCTACGTGGTGCCCACATTGCATTTATGTGTTTTGTACGGATCTCAGAACAAACAGCAACTTTTGCCTTATAAAACATTAAGAGACTGGTTTTTATAACCGAAGTGGAGAGTGTTTACAGCGCCGTAGGTACTGAGTCCTTATATAAAACAGATAAGCTTCTTCTTTAAAGGGTTAATTTAAAGCGTAAGAAAGTAACGCAAGATTGGTGTTACCTTATTACCATCACGTACTGATATGCAGTACCACGTATTTCTATGCAGTATGTTATTTTAAATGTAAAGAAATATTTACAGTGGTAAAGGTAATGGTAAAGCAATCCCTGTATAGGTCTGGACAGGCCCTTCGGGCTCCAGGAGTCTGAAGCTCCCGGCTTTCCACACAATCAACACATGAATGTGGTAAGGTTGTCAGCCCTACACACCGGCCGCCTTTATCCCCGAGGAGACACACCTCGTACTCATTTCTGTCAGAAGCTGAGTCGACCCCGGGATTAAGTCAATGAAAAATCCCAATGAAACCATCGGGAATCGAACCCGCGATCTTCTGGTTTGTAGCGCAGTGCCTCAACCAACTGCACCACCTCGCGCCCGATCTACAATGGTACCATATTCAAAACGGGGAAAGAGTTATGAATGACACAAATTTTGTGTTAAGATAAATTCGAACAAGTTTCCCCGCCACCTAAACAAAATTTTGTTGTTAAGTTATAAACACAAATTACGTCAGTGTAACAACATAATTATTCCAGGATTGGAGGTCTGTGCGTTAGGAAATTAGGTTTCACCATCTACGAGTGTCTGCACAGGACTCTGCATGCGAAAGTATTTCACTGGTTGCATAACAAACTCCTGGCTCCATAAAGCATCAACCTTCTTCAGACGCTAACAGATCCTCAGCTAGTGAAGAAACTCCCCGCTCTTCATACAACCCGGGGGTTCATTACCGCATTCACAAGAGCCCGACACTTGTCCCGATCCTCAGCCAGAGCAATTCAGTCTACTCTCCTCCACCCGCCAGCTTAAAGATCCATTTTAATATTATCCTCCCATCTACACTTAGGTCGTTCAGGTGGTCTCTTTCCCCAGGTTTTTCCACGAAACCTTCTATGTTCCTCTCCTCTCACCCAAACGTACCACACGCCACGCCCATCTAATTCTTCTTGACTTGATCACCTAAAAGATACTTGGTGAGGAGTACAGATCATAAAGGTCTTCGTTATTCAGTCTTCCCCATTCCCGTGCCACCTCGTCTCTTTTGGGCCAGAAGATCTCCCTCAGCACCCTATTCCCGAACACTATCAGCCTATGTTCCTTCCTCAGGGTGCCAGAAGTCACTGGTTGCAGGGGGTAATGAGTTCTCATGGCATTCTGCAGGGTTTTTGAAATTATTGTTACGCGACTGTTTGTCAAAACACGCAGGCCTCCAGTGTTATGTGCGTGATCATACCGGGCCTATGCAGCGTCGTATAATGAAAACATGTACATTTGTGGTGTTCTGTTACAGTTTATCGTTATTTCTTGCGTAAGAAGTTTGTTTGCCTTCTTTCTCACCTTGAAAGACATAAGTAAAATTATCATTTTTTCCAGCGGTATTCCACTTCTACCAGTATTTGCAGTAACCGGTTCCTTATTAAACTTTTAAAGCCTAGCTGTAACTTTACGTACCACCAGGTTTAACATTAAAAAATTCTACGTGGTGCCCACATTGCTTTTACGTGTTTTGTACGGATCTCAGAACAAACAACAACTTTTGCCTTATAAAACATTAAGAGATTGGTTTTTATACCGAAGTGGAGAGTGTTTATAGCGCGGTAGGCACTGAGTCCTTATATAAAACAGATATGCTTCGTCTTTAAAGGGTTAAACAAATACAGACAGCACTAAATTTATTGCAATAAAAGTGACAAAAAGGGTTTATCTGATAATCCTGGAAGTTATAAATCCTTCATTGGGGCTAAATAAAGTAAGAGAACTCGTTTCTTTAAAAAGTGCCTATAAATTGCAGTACTTATAAAAGTCTCAGGAATAAAGTTTTACACTGCAATTTAATATGTTGCATCATCACTGAAACAGAAAATATGATCTATGGATCCCATCTAGAAGCCAGTTTTGCGTAACTACGCTGGGAGAGAAATGGTTCACGAACATGTCGTAGTATTTTACCCTAGCACCTTAACCAACACAAGTAAATAGGAGTTCCTTGTATTGTAATAAAACATTGAAACCCAATTATCTTCCACGACCAAAAAAAAAAAGAAAAAGAAAAAATGAAGAACACTTCCATGGGTTGGTCTTGCATTGGGGGGGGGGGGGCCGCACTTATGAGATTACTCTCCTTCAAAGGAGAGCCCACGCGCATACAAGACACCCAACCCATCAACGCAGGCACAAGCATAGATGGAAGAGAATTGAAATACTCGTCTAAACCAGTCCCATTATTCAGCCTTGATGGATGATGGATGGAAATCAATCAATTAATCAAGCACAGTGATGCATGTCAAATTTATTCGGCGCTCAGTCTCGCTAATGTGTGTCTCTTATGTAGAAAGTCTTTACCTATCAGTCTATTCCAGATTGCAAATTAATTACGAATAGTGAATATTACATTATTTCGTTTGATCCTATTGTAAATGACGTAAAGGTAATAGTTTCAATAAACGCTACGCACGGCATTGTATACAAAACGAACTGTGTCACGTCTTATTTCCTAACACCGACGTTAAACTGGAACCGACACACAATGACTCTGAAGAAAAATTACACGGTCATTGTAACTACAAACCTGTTCTGCAATAATGAATAGATAATAATAAATAATTTTAAAGTCTGATGAATTAACGTACATCTAGAGAAAACTGGACAAATAGGACCTTCAGTGTTTGTATAATCTTTTAATTAAAAGCTCTCCAGAGCGTGGCCCCTTTTCAAAAAGTCAGTGGAAAATATTACACAGCATGCGCCCTGAGATGTTTGGTTTTTGAGATACACTTCACCTGAGATGTTTGGTTTTCGAGATGCACTTCACCTGAGATGTTTAGTTTTTGAGATACACTTCACCTGAGATGTTTGGTTTTTGAGATACACTTCACCTGAGATGTTTCGCTTTTGAGACACACTTCACCTGAGATGCTTGGTTTTTGAGATTCACTTCACCTGAGATGTTTGGTTTTTGAGATACACTTCACCTGAGACGTTTGGTTTTTGAGATACACTTCACCTGAGATGTTTGATTTTTGAGATACACTTCACCTGAGATGTTTGGTTTTTGAGATACACTTCACCTGAGATGTTTGGTTTTTGAGACACACTTCACCTGAGATGCTTGGTTTTTGAGATTCACTTCACCTGAGATGTTTGGTTTTTGAGATACACTTCACCTGAGACGTTTGGTTTTTGAGATACACTTCACCTGAGATGTTTGATTTTTGAGATACACTTCACCTGAGATGTTTGGTTTTTGAGATACACTTCACCTGAGATGTTTGGTTTTTGAGATACACTTCATCATCTAATGGCTCAAGGCATCAAATAACCTGTGGGCTCGTTGTGTATACTCGTACAGTAGGTTTTGAAAGCTGCTTCCGTCAATTTCAAGGCAGAGTTCAGTGATACGCTCGAAAACACCTTATACGTTGGCTTTAGCGTTGTCAAAACTGCCTGAATTCTTGCCGCGAGATCTTCTGTATTTTTGGGAAGGAATATGTAACCGTGTACCTTGAGGTGTCCCCAGATGAATGAAGAATTGTCGGATTAAATACGGTGAAGGACATGGCCATGCAATCGGCCCTTAACGTGACTCCACTTTGCGATATGCGTCACCTTCAACCACTGACGGATATTTTCCCCAAAAGTGTGCTGGAGCTTCTTTTGAAGGAACCACAAAATTTGTCTCACAATTAGAGGCACATCTTCAAGCAGCGCTGGTTGATTTGGATATCCTTGAACCGTCAGCCAGTGATTAGCAGATAGGACACACGACATAAGCCTTGACGACAATAGCCCAAGCCTTCGTGCTGAAGCAGGCTTGACACCTCTTTTCGGGAATAACATGAAGGTTACGCTGCGCTCAGAAGTGACAGTTTTGAACCTAAATCATCAACAGTAAAGTACCCTTGCTATATCAAGACAGTGTTGTGCAAAAATTCATCCGCAGCATAATGTAGCCATACCCGTACAGGATAATCATCTGGAAAGGTACCTTGAACCTTCAGAAGTACTTTCAAGACTCTCGAGTAATATAGTCCCAATTCTCATGGGATATGGTGTGAGATTGTACAAGTCTCTCATTCCACATCCGCCATCGCCGTCCTGTGTTACGAGTAGACCGGACACATGCACCGCTACATCCCATTCACCACATTTGATGTATTTTTCAACAAATATATTTACAGAAATTTTTTATGCTGCACAGATCTCAGTTATTCTCCAAAAAATGACGTCTATTTCATAATATTATATTTTTGTTCATAAACTACTCAAGGTTTACGTAAAGTTTGTGCAAAAATTTATATGTCCAGTCCGCAGTCAAAGGGTTAATTGACTCGTGTCACTCTCCTTACCTCACGTTCCTGGTTCCAGCGGTGCTTTACTTGTCATACTTAACGTTTTAAAGCCTAGCGGTAACTTTATGTACCGCCAGGTTTAACAATCAACAATTATGCATTGTGTTCACATTGCGTTTATGTGTTTTGTATGGATCTCAGAACAAACAGCGACTTTTGCCTTATACATCATCAACTTATTGGTTTTTGTAACCACGATGGAGTGTTTTCTGCGCGGTACGCACCGAGTCCTTTACGCTTCGTCTTTAAAGGGTTAAACGCAAAACTACAGGTATATTCAGCACTGCCGTCACATTATCCTACACATAGGAACAGTTTGACAAATATGCAAGGAATGTCTTTAAAACACACGAAACTTCAAGACCGCATTAAGTAACAGGGGAATTAATTTTCATATTACTTTTCGAAGAAGATTAAATTACAAAATTGGGGTTGCCTCTAGAAGTGTTAACACCTTGCCAAGTTTCGTGAAAGTACCTGTTCTTCAGCTGTCTCAAGTGCCGTACTTAATGGGGGGCAGACACAAGTATACACAGACATATCGTTAGGGTGTCCTTTAGTATACAGTTATCAAAGTGGATGAATAAGATATTAAAATGTAAAATGCATATCTTACTGTATGTTTCCTTTAAGTTTGTTCCTGTTGCAAATATAATAACTGATTCTGTTTGAATTGTCTTGGTACAGCATCTGTATCCTCTCATCATGTAATGGACCCTGATTATTCGGTCTCGATACTGGACTGTCTCCCCGCTAATGGAAGCGAAATATAAATGACGTTTCATACTTTTATAAAATGAGAGTAAAGCTTTCAGCAATTAACAAGAACGTTAAGCTGTAAACAGACCTTATGGATATGCAGAACACCGAATTATGGTGTTTTTAAACTAGCTACACGCAATAAAATATTTCATGAGAAGGTAGATTTCATGCAAGTGGTCAAAAAATTCCTCGCGTCTTAAGGTAGTGACGTAAGAAAAGCCCAGCAATGGACACATCCTAATTTCAAGAACCTACTCATAGAGTCAAAACTATTTACGATTCATTTTAATATTATCTGCTCATCTCTACACATGCCTCAAAATGGTATTTTGCCCTTAGGTTTACTGACCAAATGTTTGCGATCCCTTTTATTCCCATACGTGGTACAAAAACTTCCATACCAAATTCCCTGATTCGAATACCAGGGGTATCCAAAAGAGAGGGGCAACATTTTACGCTTGAATAAGTAGAAAAGAAATAATGCATCCAAATGAAGTCTTCTTCTTCTTCTTCTTCTTCTTCTTCTTCTTCTTAATAATAATAATAATAATAATAATAATAATAAATTAAAAATAATTGTAACTTTGTAAATGTACTCTAAATCCTTTCGCTAATGAAACGTGCAAATGCAATGCACTCAAAACGTAAACAGCAAAAGCCAACGTCTAACTTCCAGTGTGTATTCTGAAAAAAATTTGCTTTCATATTTCGCATAATTATTCAAAAATAAATATTAGCATAATTTTAAAACATAAAGTTTACACAATTCTATTCCTGCTTCCGTGCGTTTCCATTACAAAGATAACCCCGGTAATGTCATGTAAGGAAATAATATTGTCTTACTGCGATAATTACAGAGGCTGCACAAATACAGGCTGTGGACCAAGTTGCAGAATTCTTTAACCTTTTAAAGCCTAGCGGTAACTTTACATACGACCAGGTTTAACATTAAAAAATTCTACGTGGTGCCCACATTGCGTTTATGTGTTTTGTACGGATCTCAGAACAAACAGCAACTTTTGCCTTATAGAACATTAAGAGATTGGTTTTTATAACCGAAGTGGAGAGTGTTTACAGCGCGGTACGCACTGAGTCCTTATATAAAACAGATATGCTTCGTCTTTAAAGGGTTAATCTTAGAGCAAAGGGGAACAGAGTAACCAGCGTAATTTGGAGTTTAAAATATATTTGTAATAAAAAAAAATTTAAGAAAGAGTGACAAGTAAAACCCTTCTAACCTCCCAGCACCTTAGGCTAAACTCAAGACAAAGTGAAAAGTGACTGTCTGAACCCAGTCTTCTCCCTATTCTCCTGTGTGCAATTAGTGACTTCGCTTCGCCTGTGGCATCAACGAAACCTCCTACTGACAGGGCATCCTTAACTGTTACATATTCATCATAAGACCCTTCGTACGTAATTATTTTATCAATGTATAAATTCTTCTGTCAGGATAACTGGCAATTATTCAAACATAAATCAAACACTTAACTGCCTAGTGAGAGTGTACCCCGACTTCTCCAAAGTCTCCAGATTAACCCTCGGGAAGTTTCTCCAGACGTTCTGCTCCTGCTGATTTCTTTCTCGTGCTGTTTTGTTACAAGGCCTGATCTGTTGTATGTTCCTAACTTCAGGCTATAATATTCTCACTAAATTCAATTTCTAACCCCATTTATAATGTAGGTACAAAACAGGTAGATTTTCTTACTGCTTTTAAGAAACTTTTCGAAACACGAAATAAACCTGAATGTATACCATTTAAGGTACTAAAGAATCAGACCTGTGACTCTTGAATCCGACGTCTATACTGCTCACATGCCTCCTTCAGGGTATTGGATGGGCTTGAATGCAAGATTAAAAATATTTTAAAATTCTATTTTCCATCGTATTCATTCCGTTGTCTGTCTATATAATTGCTCAGTTTATAAATCCCAGGGTTTAACCGTTTAAAGAGGAAGCCTGTCTGTTTTATATAAGGAATCAGTGCGTACCGCGCTGTAAACACTCTCCACTTCGGTTATAAAAACCAATCTCTTAATGTTTTATAAGGCAAAAGTTGCTGTTTGTTCTGAGATCCGTACAAAACACATAAACGCAATGTGGGCACCACGTAGAATTTTTTAATGTTAAACCTGGTGGTACGTAAAGTTACCGCTAGGCTTTAAAAGGTTAAAGACGAAGCGTACCTGTTTTATATAAGGACTCAGTGCGTACCGCGCTGTAAACACTCTCCACTTCGGTTATAAAAACCAGTCTCTTAATGTTTTATAAGGCAAAAGTTGCTGTTTGTTCTGAGATCCGTACAAAACACATAAACGCAATGTGGGCACCACGTAGAATTTTTTAATGTTAAACCTGGTGGTACGTAAAGTTACCGCTAGGCTTTAAAAGGTTAAAGTGACCGTAGAGTGGAGATGGCTATTCACATGCAGCTACTATTCGTGTTACGAATGCATGCAGCTATACCATCCTCTCCCATACACCGTCCTGGCGTGATGTTCGGTAAGACACGGGTGCTGAACTTTAGAAAGGTCCGTTGTCGCATGTTAGCTTTCAGTGAATATATATGACGTCCTTCGCACCTCAAAACTGTATTACAATTCAGTAATCTACAAATTTACTTGATATGAAGGTCCGTCGTATAACAGATTCCTATTTCGAAGTTTTATTTACACACGAAAGAAAGCGTCGTAGGAAAGAAAATTCAACGTGCTTGCTTACTACCTACCTGGTCGCAGTATACGAGTATTAAGAGGCTAAAGGAATGCCCTAATATCACCATTAGGAGATTCTACGTTTATATTTGATTGTATTAAGGTTTCAATATTCAACAACATTAAAATTACTCGGGCAGACACTGCACGACACCGCTCCTTTAAAAGGAAATATTATGTATATTTGTAGAAAAAAGGCTTCTTTCATTTTAATATTGCTGTCCTTGTGTGTACGTTTGTATTATTTCGCCTGAAGATCGTCATTTTACAGCATGAAACATGTAACAAACTCACGTAGGAAATAATTTACATACCATAAATATGTTGTTTTTGGCTGAGTCCATTTGTGTGTACTGGTGGTGATGGTGTTAGTGTTGATAATTTTCAATTTACTTATCTGTCTGCCCATTTAGAGATCCCGTCAGTGTCTGTGACAGTAGAGGGCGCATACAGATGTGGCAGTAGTGGTAGTAGATGTGTTGACGGTAGTAGTGGTGGCACTTTAACTTCTATTATTTTTTTGTCAACAAATTGGAAGTCACTGATTTCCCTTCTCCTATTCCCCCGACATATGTGGTTACTCGCAATATGTACAACAAAGAATTTTCACCCCTATTTTATAAACAGGCCGATCCCAGTGGCCGCGCGATCTAAGGCGTAGGTCTGCGGCCGAGCGCTTGCTGGGATCATGGGTTTGAATCCCACCGGGGCCATGGATGTTTGTCTTGTACAGTGTTTATGTTCTCAGGTAGGGGTCTCTGCGACGGGCCGATCCCTCGTCCAGAGGAGTCCTAGCGACTGTGATGTCTGAGTGTGATCAAGTGAAAATAAACAACCTCGACACCTACTGTGAGTAGGTAGAAGAGGGAAGGACTACGAAACGAAACTTTATAAACTACATTGACTGCTGCTGGCCCAATTTTCTCGTTAAATCTAAAGAAATATCGGTCAAGTGCATACTTAGGACGGTATTAAAAGTTGCGTTTCTTATATGACTTTCTGCGCTTCGTCTGACATCTGTTTTTGTGTATGTCTTATTGTAATTTCTGCTGACAACAGTTAGATTGCAAGAGTCAGACAATGCGTACAATGGCAGATACTTCATCCAGGTACCCCCTGTGTTTATACTGACAGTCTTCCCAAATTTACTACGTTTTTGCCGGTACTGTATGCCATATAACATGTACACTTGAAGACGTAACCAATAAATTTTACCCCTGAAAAATGCGAAGCGAAACATGTTCAAAAATGTGCTAGACATTAAAATGGTTCATGAAACAAATTGAATTGAGACTTTCCTTTGTAGAGAGGACAAAATCGTATGCCGTATTTCATTAACCTTTTAAAACCTACCGGCAACTTTACGTACCACCAGGTTTAACACTCAAAATTCTACGTGGTGCCCACATTGCGTTTATGTGTTTTGTACGGATCTCAGAACAAACAGCAACTTTTGCCTTATAAAACATTAAGAGATTGGTTTTTAAAACCGAAGTGAAGAGTGTTTACAGCGCGGTACGCACTGAGTCCTTATATAAAACAGATACGCTTCTTCTTTCAAGCGCTAATACCTGTTCAATGTTTTAAAAACAGGATTTAGATGTAACCATTTATTTAGAGCATTAACCTTTATTCTCTATCTGTTACTGTGTATACCGCCAAGTTTAACACGAGCAAATGTGTATTCTACCCCAACAGTGTGTTCGTGTGTTTCTTATGAGTCTCACATAGAGGGCAGTTCTTTTTGCCTTATTAACATTCAACTGTTGGTTATTTATGTACATTTGTGATAATAACTCGCTGAATTCCCCTTAGAATGAGAAATATTTCAGACAAAATTGTAGAGAAAATCAAAACACACATTTTATATGGAATAACATCTTTTCCGAACATCGTGCCATTTATGAGATAATGTGGAAAAACATGGTACAGCCAGACAGGCCACAGATGACAATATAATACGGCGCATGCGCTTTGCATGCTGGATAACTAAGGCTACAGACACACACTCAGAATATGTAACACTTATTGCTTTTCCACAGCACAGACGGTTACGCGAACGCGCCTCATTTTTACTTTATACGTATATTGCCTATCTTGTTAATCTCAGCACTAAATACAGGCGAATAATTACCATCACGTTCCGGTCGCTTTTCATCACGGGGATGAATCCCCCCTTCCCGCTGAATAGACAACTGGTGAACCCCAGGAACGGTAAAGAATTTTATGCAAAGAGGAAAGTATTTGACCAAAGCAGGGTATCAAAACCGGTAGCATAGTCACTGTAGTTCGTGAGCCGAAATCATCGACAATATGATCCTTATGTAAGTTTCTAGAAGCGCAGTCCTGTATAGGCAATTATTACAGTCGTTGCTGTACCGCAAACACCTGCAGCTTTCCACATGTGAAGCCAGCAAGTCACGATTGAAGGCTGGGTTGCCCAGTGATCACGACACGCAACGAGTTATGATCGGACATGATCGATATTGAACATATATCGATCCATACTTGTACAAAATCATTTTAATTATTATTTTTTTCTCTTTCTTTCTTGCCAGTAAGTTTGAATGTGATTATGTCGAATGGTAGCCTACAGAAACCCACTTCTAATCGTACGATAATCATTTCGTGCTTCCCTCAGGCAAAACACTACCCAAGTCCAGTTCAGAGATTTGAACGGCTGATTCTGGTTCTCGACAGATAGTCGGCTGGCTACTATGGCGGAACAGGTTGAACTTTAGCAAGGTGCAGGTCACAACTTTCATTTGTTTTCTTCACTACTAGCCTACAAGGGACGATATAATTAGGAAACACGTACAGGTGAAACTGTAAAAAAAATAAGACAAAAGGAAAGAAGGCCTGACATTAATGATAAGCATCTTGCTTTACGTTTGTTACAACAATAACAGATAAAATACGTGCTGTAAGGTATATAATTTGGCTCCTGGAATGTAAACCTCATATAAATTTTTATTTCATGTTGTACTGCGATCGCCTGCATTAACCTGTTAAAGCCTAGCGGTAACTTTACGTACCACCAGGTTTAACATTAAAAAATTCTACATGGTGCCCACACTGCGTTTATGTGTTTTGTACGGATCTCAGAACAAACAGCAACTTTTGTCTTATAAAACATTAAGAGATTGGTTTTTATAACCGAAGTGGAGAGTGTTTACAGCGCGGTACGCACTGAGTCCTTATATAGAACAGATACGCTTCGTCTTTAAAGGGTTAATACATGGAGATGCGTGTGAGTTTTAGTAACGAATTATTGAGTTAATAAAAATAAAAATCACATTATCTTCTTGTGTGTGTACATATAATGTGGAATGGAGCAGGATAAAATGAAACAAAACAAAATGTACTTCTGTGATTTTGTGAAATGTGATAAAACATGCCAAACAGGTACGGTCGGCGACAGGGGAGTGGAGAAGACGACATAACGAGGAACTTAATGACCTGTACTCATCACCAAATATTATTCGGGTAATCAAATCGAGAAGAGTGAGATGGGCAGGGCATGTAGCACGTTTGGGGGAAAAGAGAGGTGTATACAGGATTTTGGTGGGGAGATCTGAGGGAAGGCGACCACTTGGGAGGCCCAGGCGTAGATGGGAAGATAATATTAAAACGGATCTTCAAGAAGTGGGATGGGGCATGGACTGGATTGAGCTGGCTCAGGATAGGGATAGGTGGCAGGCTCTTGTGAATGCGGTAATGAACCTCCTGGTTCTATAAAATGCGGGGAATTTCTTGACTAACTAAGAAGCTGTTAGCTTCTTAAGAAGGACTCTACTCCATGGAGTTAGTTAGTTAGTTAGTTAGTTAGTTAGTTAGTTAGTTAGTTAGTTAGTTAGTTAACCAGATNTTAGTTAGTTAGTTAGTTAGTTAGTTAGTTAGTTAGTTAGTTAGTTAACCAGATTCGGTCACTATGTTTCACCCCCACCTTTACACATATTATAATTTACCTTTTCACCTTGTTGTTATTGCTAATGTAATTCTTCTGAAGGTAATTATGAACTGCAGCAAAGGATTTGACGCTGGGTAATCGTGTAGAAATTTAGCCACATTTCGGAGAAAGCTATCGCTTTTGTCTTCAGTTTAGGTTAGTCTGAAACGTCAGTAAATTTATACTAGAATACATGATGTTACATCGCACCAAGGGCACATCCAAAGGGGAGGCTGCCAGGCTAGAGCCCCCCAAACCCCTTAAACGAAATTAAAAACACATAAATTTTGTAGACACGATGATATCAAACGTTTTACGTGATTTATCCTTCAGCCTAAATCAGCCACTGAAATCGGCTGATGATTAGTACAATAGAAGTTTGGAAAATAAATTATTATATAAAAAAATTGGACACTATGATTCAGTCATGGAACATGCAGTTATATTTGTGTGTATATAAATGCAGTTGCAAGCAATTGCAATGTTTCAGTTATACTTAAGATATGGTGTTTGTAACATAGTTTTTAAAATAAAAAATAAACTGCAGATATATCCTTAGGCCCCCCCCCCCCCCCATTGAAAAATTCTGGGTGCACACCTGCTTCTCACAAGACTATGTTTTCTTATTTTTAACCTTTTAAAGCCTAGCGGTAACTTTACATACGACCAGGTTTAACATTAAAAAATTCTACGTGGTGCCCACATTGCGTTTATGTATTTTGTACGGATCTCAGAACAAACAGCAACTTTTGCCTTATAAAACATTAAGAGATTGGTTTTTATAACCGAAGTGGAGAGTGTTTACAGCGCGCTACGCACTGAGTCCTTATATAAAACAGATAGGCTTCGTCTTGAAAGGGTTAATGTTACGATCGTTCCTTCGGTAGACAGTGACCCTGCTATTTCATTTACTCATTAGACTATTTTTATTATGTTTCCTCAAAACTGCATTCGCTTTATTGCTCACAGTGACACCAATTTCTTGGCGGATATCTATCTTTCTCTTCTTACTGAGGGTCGCATTTTTATTTTTGGAGTGTTTTTCTAAGTATCGTCGTCCTAGTCCTTCCCCCTTCTACCTACTCACAGTAGGTGTCGAGGTTGTTTATTTTCACACGATCACACTCAGACACACACCACAGTCGGTAGGACTCCTCTGGACAAGGGATCGGCCCGTCGCAGAGACCTCTACCTGACAACACAAACACTGTACAAGAGAAAAAAATCCATGCCCCCGGAGGTATTCGAACCCACGATCCCAGCAAGCGCTCGGCTGTAGACCTACGCCTTAGACCGCCCGGCCATTGGGATCGGCACTGCAGTAGTTATGATAGCTATATGATACATTTTTAAGCACACACGTTGTTCTCTTAAACATTGACACTTGTCCATGGTACTTACGACGTTTCAGGAGCATTTGTTTGGATGACATGCTACAACATACGAAATAATAAACACCAACTAATGCACCAATATATATATATAATCTTTATCCGTGAAAGTCTCCTACATGTTTCGACCCTGCTGGGCCATCTTCAGGGAGAATAGTTTTTGATACTCTATGGTTGAGTTTAAAAAGTTAAGTGTGGATGTGCCCTAGGGCAGGGAACATTCACACTTAAATGTATAAACGCAGCCATAGTGTATCAAAAATATTCTCCCTGAAGATGGCCCAGCAGGGTCGAAACATGTAGGAGACTTTCACGAATAAAGATTAGGGGAGACCGGGTTTAGTTGGCACATTTTTCACTTCTTATTTTTTTACAATTTTCATACAAATGATATAAAAAAGAAAATGGTACTGGTGGCACGTGTCATTCTTAGACTATGCAAGAAAATATAATGAAGAAGTTATGCCAACAACTAATCCAAGAAAAATGAACTTCTTCTAACCTCTGCACGTGTGCCAACTTGCCCCATATATGGGGTAGGTTGGCACATATGATGGGGTAGGTTGGCACATAGTAGAGCCTGATTTATTATTATTGTCAAAAATATTCCAGGGCAGCATGAATGACGCTAAAATATTTAACTGTTAACAACATAATGAAACTGATTTACAGTCCGTACAAAACTAAGGACAAACATTANCCCTGAAGATGGCCCAGCAGGGTCGAAACATGTAGGAGACTTTCACGAATAAAGATTAGGGGAGACCGGGTTTAGTTGGCACATTTTTCACTTCTTATTTTTTTACAATTTTCATACAAATGATATAAAAAAGAAAATGGTACTGGTGGCACGTGTCATTCTTAGACTATGCAAGAAAATATAATGAAGAAGTTATGCCAACAACTAATCCAAGAAAAATGAACTTCTTCTAACCTCTGCACGTGTGCCAACTTGCCCCATATATGGGGTAGGTTGGCACATATGATGGGGTAGGTTGGCACATAGTAGAGCCTGATTTATTATTATTGTCAAAAATATTCCAGGGCAGCATGAATGACGCTAAAATATTTAACTGTTAACAACATAATGAAACTGATTTACAGTCCGTACAAAACTAAGGACAAACATTACAAATTACATTGGAAAATTAAATGCGGTACAGATATATATGTCCACAGAACTTCAGAAATGTTCATCTGATACATCCGACTTGCAGTTGGGAAAAACATAACCCCAGGAAACGCCAGAAGTTCATTTTTCATGGGCCCACATTTGGCACTGGGTGCACTGAACCCATATTTCCCCCGCTACACTATTTCAGTATGTGTCCATGGAAACCAAACAAAATGTTTCCCCACCATTTTCGTCTGAGCAGTCTGTCTGAATTTTCCTCACTATTTTCCTCTTCTTCTTAGAATCTCTTTCAGGGCTATCAAAAGGCGCCTCTTACTTCGCTTCTGATGTTCTTTTTCCTTTTGCCACTTGTCTCAATTTCTGCGCATCTCGGAAGGCTGCTTTCACCGGCGCATCAGCCAGGTTTGCTTTACATCTTTTGTTTCTAGTAGCGTTTGGCTTTAGGAAAAGGACGGACAAGTTCAGGAGTCAAGGACGTGCTTGAGGAAGGATTTGTTTTGGCATGTGTTGTTTTGGAAGGACCTGCTTCGGGAGAATTAATTCTTCAAGGGTCTGGTCCTGCAGACTCATCACGTTTAATGTTTCCGTTGCTGCAGCTCGATGCTGCAGTGTCTGTGGCTGGAGCTGGTCTGTCTTACATAGGAGAACAGAAACTCCTCATCAACAAAGATATCTCTTCTGTAGGGAAAAATTCCAGTGGCCAGGTATCCAGCCTCGAGATTTGCAGGACTAGGTGTAAAGTTGAGAGACATATTGATAATTTCAGGTCAATCGTAAATCGTCATCGTTTTTCCTGCATGGCTTGTGATCCATGCTTCACATGCACGACTGACATAAGTTTAGTGGCCCACAGACACTCCTATCAAGGGGCTGCAGCTTGTGACTAAAATGAGGTGGGATGAGAGAACTGTCACGCCGTCTTCCTTACAGCAATCGAGTGCAACAACTGACAAATGCGAATCATGACTCTCCAAAGGAGAATTACTGGTCGTTCTCTTGAAGGTTTCACATGGGGTAAAACTTTTTCACAGACTTCACAAATAATTCCGCCTGCATCCATCCAGGACAACTGCCATCACCTTGAATCTCTGCAAGAACACCATTCAAGAAATGGGCACGAAATTTCACCCTAGGGAAAATAGAACGTGGCAGCACTGTGTTTCCTGCCGCTGAAACGTCCAGGGCTGAAGTTGCTAATTTTCCAGGTTCAGCGGACATCAGTGTCTCTATGTATTTGCAACCATGGCGCGCAATAACTCTGTCATATATCTGCACCGTTTTTATACCCGTTTCGTCCATGTCCATATGTCGCCCGAACCAAGCCGCAGACGACCAAACACTTCTTTCAGATTTATAAAAGAAAAGCATTAACATCAGTCGTGTTAAGCTCTACTGATGCTTGTTGCCTCAGGTTTGCGCAGTGAATCAGTCTTACGCCTTTTCAAGAACTTTACAAACCATTCTGTGCCTGCCATTTTTGTATCCCTCCAACCTTCGAGGATATTTATATTTAACGCCACTGCGTACCGAAATGGAAACGTTCTCACCTCCCTTGCAGACAAGCCATAGTGGATGTCTGATGCCATTTACAATGATTTCTCTGAGTTTTCTTAATCACCATCAGTGAACAAATGCGCAGAAATTACACTTATTCTATTTTTAAAAATTAATGAGAAATATGGTCAAAGATATAAGAACATTTTACTTTATATAGCGACCCATTTATCAAAAATAAAACTACGGAGCACTTTTGATTTATTTCCCTGTTCACTTATGCCATACAGCAGAAACACACGTGAACTCAACTGGCGAGTTTTCTTGTACTCAATACTGAAGGCCGGATGCTGTGAAATTCCTCGTGTATTCCCAAAAGCTGTGCTGCAATATCTTGTTGGAGACAAAAACGGGACTCAAAAATCTCCTGCTAACTTCTAATCGACCTATTTTCTATTCTGGCTGTCCTAACGGCTCGAAGAACTGCATCTGGGGGCAATGTTTGCCATTTCAGATTTCCTTTTGCACGATCTTGGCATAACTATATTTCCTTAAACAACATTGAAATGATGAAAGGAATAAGAAGCGTACAGAATACTGCACTGTTGACGGCGGAGTAAGGTGGCACGGTGAGCCAACTTGCCCCATAGCAAGTGTGCCAACTAGACCCAACACGAACTTCCAGATTTGAGGTTAGTTTCCTCTGAGATTAAATGCACAAGGAACGCTGTTATTTCTCAGTCATATTGCCACATATATACCACGTAACTACACACCTTTGATTCAGATAAATCCGTATCAGCCTTCTCAATAATACGTATTTACCAAACTGTTGTAAAATTACTCGGCGTTGTGCAAAACACACAAAATGAAATGTTGCTTCTGATACAGCTGTCAGCACATTGTCAACTAACTTCTCTCCAATGAAAGATGTAGCTCTTCATACTGCCCCACAGGTGTTGCGCTCTTACAAAGGAGAGGCGAGATATTAACGTTGTGCCAACTTACCCGTGTAGCCAACTAAACCCGGTCTCCCCTATATATATTTTGGTGCAGTAGTTGGGTGTTATTATTTCGTATGACACAGTGCGCGGACATGGAACATATTAAATTCTACAACATGTTTATTATATTTATTCTACTCTATTTTGTTGTAGCAGGCATTGGAATGGAACTCGAGGACTCTAATCACAAGTTCCTAACTGAAATATTTTAGTACTAGACCACGGCTGAGCAAATTTTTCGAAAATCTAGATATAACCTCAAAATTCTAGACGCCAAAAGGATGGTAGAAAGCAAGTTCCGTACTGAGCTTCCACAAATATTAGGTGCCAATTTAAAAATTTATTTGCCACAGCCATCTGGCACCCGGCAGTTTTGCATTTCCCATCAAGTCTTTCGGTGTTACGCTTGATCTGTAAACATAATTTTTAAAATATTGAGTATAAGCATTTGGCTCCTAAAACTGGACGGTACCAAACACAACACCAAATAATTTCACAGACCACGCTTGTAAATATTAAAATATGATAAAAAATTTCATCAGGTGGTTATGGAAACGTTCATGATACACCGGTGCATAAAATTTTACATTCCTAAATTACACTATTCACTGTTTATCAAACCGGAAATCGTCACGCTGTTTTACCGTTTTACCTTCATATATTAGCAGATAATACGAAAATTGTACATTTCAGAATTCGACACAGTATCAACCATAACTCTGAAATTTCCACACCGGCCACATTTTAAAAAAGGAAGATAATGGATTTGGACAGATTGGTGTTGGTTTCTACAGCGGTGTGATGTTGTGTGGTTTGTAATACAGACAGCAACCGTTCGAAACACGTATTATCTGCACCTTCAAGTCTTTTCTACCCAAAAAAATTCAGGCATTACCTTCCTCTGAAATGTCGGTGCCTATATATATCAACCTGCACGACACCTCTTCTATTTTGAGAATGGAGGCAAAATTTTCTACGAAACTTTTATAGTTATCTACCAAACTACGAGTAGTCACGTCGTTGTAACCACTGTGACAAACTTAACCGTTATTTGTAAGGGCGAAATCTGTAGTGACCTGCTGCTTACAGCCAAATGCCTATGTCGGATACACATAAAAGAATGGACGACCCAAAAAAGGGACCAGATGACACCAACAGGTTACATGTCTTAACGAAGGAAATAAGAAGAAAATACTAAAATTTTTTAAGTTGAATGCACAGTTGCTTCGCTAAGGTAAATTGGGGTTGAAAAGGAGGTAATTTCATATACCTTGGCTCTTCACGCTAATAACCTGACAGTATTTACAGCTCGCAACGTTTATAGACACATCTGAACGTCCTAATACAAGGCTGGCATGAATGTAATAACTGCCAATGAAAACAGATCTCGATACAGTTTGGGACATATTCTTAGTAAAATTTAGCCTAATATTGTTCACCTCGCAGCGAGAAAAGTGAAATCTATCCAGAAAGGTTTCCTCAGGAACCACTCTTGAGGTAGGAACAAGAATACAGTATCTTGCGTAATTTACGTCTGTACATTGCACAAAATTGATTTATGCCATGCCCTAAAAACTTTAAACATGACGTCAACAATTACTGCTGAAGCGTCAGATATTAGCTGATAATGTGGCACGTTCCAAGTACCGCGCCTTTCTCGTACTACAGTCTGATGATGGAGATATCTTGAAGTCGATATCTTGAAACGTCGGTTGATTTGAACCACTTGAGGCGGCCGTCAGCCCGAGGGAGACTTTACAGAATTGATATTTTGTTGTTGTTTTTATTATTGTCAGGACGATAATGATGATGATGATGATGATGATGATGATGATGATGATCATAATAATAAAGAACATGTATCTTAATACATGTTGCAACTGCTGGAGACAGAAATGTGATTAAGAAAGAAGCCCAGAAGATACTAAACTATAAAGATTTTGGAAGAAAAATAAAACGCATGTGGAACTTGAAAACAAAATTGATACCAATGAGAAAAAGGACAGCTGAAACCACCTAGAAATCATTCAGAAAATACCCAAAAAGATATCGGAAAAGCACAAAATCGAGAAAATAGAGAAAACAGCCGTTTTGGGCACTGCTCGCATCATCTGGGAAGTACAAATGGCAAAGGACAGGGCATTCAATTTTGGAAAGAAAATTATATGTACCATAAATTGTAAAGACACAATAGCTGGAATATTATACACCCTAGAAATGTTCTTTATTTCAGGTTTATAGCCTAATTGCAAATATCCTGCATAAAGGTGATATAATAATAATAATAATAATAATAATAATAATAATAATAGCAGTAACATATTTTGTTTTATTGCTACTAAGCTGTTCAGGTGTGCCATAAAATTTCTGATGTACAGCCCACAAGATACTTCATTACGCTTTCTGACCCAAGAGTGGCTGAAGAAACCTCTGGATCGAATTCACTTGTCTGGCGGCGGAGCCACCGAAGGCCTCTGTCCCGGATGTGCACGCGTCAAGCTGAGACACATACCAGCAAGACACGTAGTTCTGCCGGTTGCAGCCATGATCCGTCCCCTCACTCTACATGACGCACCTTCCTTACACAACTTCGAGGCCAGTCCACAATGCGCTTCATTAAGGTCCCTAGAGAACGCTGCCTAAGATGACGGGCCATAGAGATTTTTGGAACTGCGTTTCGTGGGACGGGGTCAAATGAAATCACGATGCCAAAAGTTAAAGAGTTATTAATCCTGCAAGACGATAACTTCACGAAGCAATAAATAATTTTTGTGATTTCTACACCTTCATCACAGTTTTAACCTCGGTTTCCTCCTTATTCACCACTCTTCTTCTCCTCCATTCACTGTTTAACCCAATGTTTCTTGCTGTTGCTAAGGGAAACGTCTTTCAAGAGACACGCTCTCTTACGCGATATTAGGCGGCGTCTTGTTGTAATTGTTTACCGAAGTTTTGTCACAAGGGCCCTTGACCTTTGAAGATGGGACCGATATGTTGTCCCGAAACGTCGGTAAACAATTACCACACGACGCCGCGTAATACCCCCAGAAGGGCGCAGGTCTCATTAACCATTTAAAGCCTAGCGGTAACTTTACGTACCACCAGGTTTAACATTAAAAAATTCTACGTGGTACCCACATTGCGTTTATGTGTTTTGTACGGATCTCAGAACAAACAGCAACTTTTGCCTTATAAAACGTTACGAGACTGGTTTTTATAACCGAAGTGGAGAGTGTTTACAGCGCGGTACGCACTAAGTCCTTATATAAAACAGATACGCTTCGTCTTTAAAGGGTTAACATGGCGGCGGATGCCTGAAATGAAGATTTTCTGCGAGTTCACAACACTCAGACCGACAAAATGCACAGTACTGTTCCTTAGATATTTATATTGCAATGTCACATTGAACATTCCTACATGTTTTGATCCACAAGGGATCATTATCAGGGAATCAGATCAAATAACACCGCACAAAAACAAACTAGAAACCTTAGCATGCAATAGAAAGGTGTAAAAATTTAAAGAGAGAAAATATAGACACGTCTCTGTAGTACAGTCGCACACGTGGAGTAGTGGCTCCTGGTATACAGTATATCGGAGGCAACCTACGTACTTAACAAAGGGTAACACAGATTCGTTAATTTCATCTGAGTAGCCGATAAAGTGGTGCTTATAA
Source organism: Coptotermes formosanus (assembly GCA_013340265.1). Classification (NCBI taxonomy): domain Eukaryota; kingdom Metazoa; phylum Arthropoda; class Insecta; order Blattodea; family Rhinotermitidae; genus Coptotermes; species Coptotermes formosanus. The sequence goes on from BLKM01000284.1 coordinate 139,747, forward strand.
ATTTAACCGATGCGTTTACGAATTAATTTCTACTAGAAATGTATAATTTAAGATAAGCCGAATTTTGGGTATTTCTCCGAAAAATGAAACATGTTGATAGTAAATGCCTGCGCTCCGTTTATTTTAGACAATTCATGCACGGGAACGACACTTGTAGGTGCCTTTAATCGCTACAGGCCTTTATGAAAAGGCTAACCGCAAGATGCAGTACCTACGTGAGGCTGGCCTGCATAATTCTAAATCTATATATGCAGACCTGCATTACTGCGTGCTGTAGTAAAACCTACCATTATCTTTGGAACAAAAAACACGATCGAACTCACGATTATTGATCATTATTATTGTTATTATTATTATTACATAATGTTAGCCAGACGCCCATTATGCATGTTTCTTTCACTTCCACACCGAAAAACACGTCACTGATTTTACAAGGTAAACTTGTTTATGGTATTCGGGTATTTTTACTGCTATCTCGAATTCAAGCTTACGGAGTCTTATGAGTGACGAAACATTTACACACACACACACACACAAACACACACAGACACACTCACACACACACAAACACACAGACACACATAGACAAACAAATACACACACACAGACAAACACACACACAACCACACACACACAAACACAAATAGACACAAGCGAGCAAACACACAAACACACACACAGACACACACATAGACACACACAAACACACACAAACACACACACACATAGACACACACAAACACACACAGACACACACAACCACACACAGACACACAAATAGACACACAGACACACACATAGACACACAGACACACACAGAAGCACACACAGAGACACAGACACACACGAACACACACAGACACACACATAGACACACACAAACACACACAAACACACACAGACACACACAAACACACACATAGACACACAGACACACACAGAGGCACACACAGAGACACCGACACACACAAACACACACAGACACACACAAACACACACAAACACACACAAACACACACAAACACACACAAACACACACAGACACACAGAAACACACACAGACACACACAGAGACACACGAACACACACGTGATACTGGCATTAAAGATTAGCAGCTTTATTTTCTTCGAAAATTTGAGCATTAAGGAATCTCGTATTTCGCCCAGTGTTACCTTTTAAATTCGGCATACTTCACAGCGCATGTTCTGATATACCAACGCGCTGTATCGCTCTTGAATCAGCAGTTCGTCGTAACCCACAAAATTCGTCAAACTGATATTGCCGCATCAGTAGACAATTCGGTTACGAACACACTTTCTGTCAAAATGCTGTGTCCACAAAAAGAAATTATTTCTGCTTACGTTTTAGTGAAAATATAACACGCCTAAATACGGATCTATTAATGACCTGTCAAGTTTTTTTCTGTCTCCTGTAAAATTTTGCGTCGGTGGTTTACGACAAATTGCTGTTTCATGAGCGGCACAGGGCAACATAAACTTAAGGAACGAAGTAAGAAACGTGTAACTCAGAACACAGTAGACGAAAGAAATTTAAACATGTGAGATTTGTTCTCACAGTTTTGTTTCTAAGGATTCAGGTCTTCTGCGAAGTGACAATGTGTCATTGGATAGGGGAGAATTCCGATTTTTCGAAGGCAGTCGAAGTGCGTCTAAGAAGTTCAAGAGGTCTGAGTGTTACACCCCTTGATCCTTGAAGAAGAAACTAATACGTTTCTTCAAAACGTAGGAAACCACATACCGTACGACACAACGTCATATCCTAGAAGCTCCAAACCTCCAGAATCAAGCAACTGATGACTGAAAATGAGGGCAGGAAAATCATTCGAAAGTCAAAAACTACCTTCAAACTGACATGACAGCCCAGAAAAGTTACATACAAAACAAGCCATAGTTCCATAAGCTACACCACAGTCGTTTCCTATCAAATCTTTCCTACTCTATCATCCACAATATTAACCCTTTAAAGATGAAGCTTATCTGTTTTATATAAAGACTCAGTGCGTACCGCGCTGTAAACACTCTCCACTTCGGTTATAAAAACCAGTCTCTTAATATTTTATAAGGCAAAAGTTGCTGTTTGTTCTGAGATCCGTACAAAACACAAAAACGCAATGTGGGCACCACGTAGAATTTTTTAATGTTAAACCTGGTGGTACGTAAAGTTACAGCTAGGCTTTAAAAGGTTTATAATATTTGAGAGTATCTAACAAGGGCAGCTGATAAATAGTCGTTAAATAAATTGAGAAACAATGTTAATGTTACCGACGACTTCAAGGGGTCTGCATCAAATATCGAATGATATCCAAAAAGATTTAGAGCTGTTATCCGAAGAATGACCTTGAAACACCCAATTGCAATCGAACGACAAAAACTTCGCCATGTTTATGAATAACGTACAAAGCGCGCTGCACTAAGACGTATTGTAACGTGTTCTAGATTTTTCAAGGGTATATGATCATATTACTTATTCGGGTAATCAAATCGAGAAGAATGAAGTAGGCGGGGCATGGAGCACGTATGCATACAGGATTTTGGTGGGGAGACCTGAAGGAAGGCGGCCACTTGGGGGACAAAGGCGTAGATGGGAGGATAATATTAGGATGGATCGTCAAGACGTGGGATGGGGACATGGACTGGATTGAGCTGGCTTAGGATAGTGACAGGTGGCGGGCTCTTGTGAAAGCGGTAATGAACCTCCGGGTTCCATAAAATGTGGGGAATTTCTTGACTAGCTGAGAAACTGTTAGCTTCTCAAGAAGGCCTCTGATGCATGGAGTTATTTATTTATTTAGTTAGTTAGTTAGATAGATAGATAGATAGGTAGATAGATATCCGAGCGTATGGGGGAAAAGAGAGGTGCATACAGGATTTTGATGGCGAGACCTGAGGGAAGGCGACCACTTGGGAGACCCAGGCGTAGATGGGTGGATAATATTAAAACGGATCGTCAAGAAATGGGATTGGTCATGGACTGGGTTGAGCTGGCTCAGGATAGTGACAGGTGGCGGGCTCTTGTGAACGCGGTAGTGAACCTCCTGGTTCCATGAAATGCGGGCAATTTTTTGACTTGCTGAAAAACTGTTAGCTTCTCAAGAAGGCCTCTGCTCCATGGAGTTAGTTAGTTAGTTAGTTAGTTAGTTAGTTGTGATCATATTACTGTGTGTCAGTACTACATACTATCTTGTCAGTGTAAGTTAGGGGATGTCCACACAAATTCAGTTGAAATTAGTTTTGTCAATATAAAATTACACGCAGAGTGACTGCGGTTATACAGACTGCCCCATACACTATCTCACAGATATTCCATGTTTCATTTAAGACTTTGAATTGAAAGTAAAAAATAACCTACTACCCAAGATTAAAGGGTTTGGTTTACGAGTGGAAAATAACTACTGCCTTGTGCTGAATTTATACGGAAGGAAAGGGATAGTGTCTGTAAGGTGTTAGACCTTAGCCAGGTAGAAATTTTTCTGTTGCTTTTGATGTGGAAAGAACTGGCAGATTGAAATAAGACGAGGCGACGTTGGTTGGCACCTACTGTCACTATCAGTCTTAACGTGTGTGAAGATACAGTTTCCACTTTAGGTGCTTCTAATAAGCTTATATTACTTATAAACACTGTTTGCAATAATTCATGGCACTTAGCATTAGTGAGTTTCTAAGTGTGTGAAATATCCAGTCTGAGGATAAGCGAGGCTGTAGTCATGGCACTAAAATTATATATATATATATATTCTCACCAATTCTTGCACTAGTTACAAATAAGACAATCTTAGAAAAAATATATCACTTACAACCCGACATGTTTCAGTGCTCTAAGGCACCCATCATCGGGAGAAAGGCACAAAAACACTGAGCGATAAAACATTAGGTGGACGGATGACGATGGTGCTTCCAGAACACCGAAATATGTCGGGCTGTAACTGACATATTTGAATAAGATTCTTTTATTTGTAACTTGTGTACGAGTTGATGCGATTATATACAATTTTACTGTGGCCGCGGTGGCGCAGTTGGTTGAGGCACTGCGCTACAAACCGGCAGGTCGTGGGTTCGATTCCCGAAGGTGTCAGTGGATTTTTTTTATTGGCATAATCCTGTCGGTCGCACTGTGGCCCCGGGGTCGACTCAGCCTCTAACAGAAATGAGTACCAGGAATATTTGCCGGGGGGGAAAAAACTGCCTTCATGTGCCGATTGTCTTGAAATCTGGGAGCCTCGACCTCCTGGAACCCTCTGGGCCTGTCCAGGCCTGTAATGGCACTGCTTTACCTTTATATACAATTTCAGTGATATTACGTGCACGGTATGGACAACAAACAATTCATGTAGTCATGACCGTTTGATTTACTTCCTTTCATTTGTCTGGACGGACTGAAATCTTTACGAAAGCCATCTCTGTAGAGTCTCGAACCGGGTACCTATCGAATACAAAGCAGAAACGTTATCACCTAAGCAAATTTGCTTGGCGACGTCATCGAAGTGTTGATTAATACATTTCGGGACTCAGCTCTGCTTTCCGAAATGAGTTTCGAAAAGCGCGCCCTTTTCTACAATAAGAGAAATAACAAAGGCGGTATAGCGAATAGCTATACCGCCTTTGTATCAGTTTCTGCAGAAGAGAGGTTTTGCTTTTCTCCAAAATGTCCGGAGAAATTCTGGGGCCCACCCGTCCCTTATTTAATGGGTATTGGTTTTTATATCCCGGGGAAAAATTAACCGATGCGTGATTTTGACCACTTATTTCAATCTTGTGCAGAAGTTAAGAATGAGTGGATTTATGCCCCTACTTCCCTTATATATCTCCATGATGTGCACATGGAACACGCTTATCTGTTTTACCTTCTGTTCTGATGGATACAGTTCACGCTACCAGCAACTGATAAGATATTTCGTCGCCAGATGGCAGTGCTGTGCGCCCACTGCCTTCTAATATCGGTTCCTGCAACAAATGCTTTCAGACACTACACCACACGTTCCTTCGTTCTCGCTGCGTCAACAAGGACTTTAGTGTACGAGTTGGTTCTAATAACACAAAAAAGACTTGCTCCTTGACCAAATCCTCCCACATATTTCCCCTACATTTCCTCAGAGTCTGCGCGCGCTAATCTGTGTCACGAACTGTAGGTAGAGATTTGGAAGACAGCGATTGTGGCCTGTTTTTAGGATAGGCTTGCTGTTACGTCAATCGCATAGACATAGGAAGCAACGTGTAAATTCCATTAAAGATAAAAAGAAGCCAATTCGAGACCCGGAAAGGAAAATTTTAGAGAAAGCTGCCAGCTACATAATCCTGCCTTCTGCTTGTCTGTTTACATTATAACCCTTTAAAGACGAAGCGTATCTGTTTTATATAAGGACTCAGTGCGCACCGCGCTGTAAACACTCTCCACTTCGGTTATAAAAACCAGTCTCTTAATGTTTTATAAGGCAAAAGTTGCTGTTTGTTCTGAGATCCGTACAAAACACATAAACGCAATGTGGGCACCACGTAGAATTTTTAATGTTAAACCTGGAAATTTTTAATGTTAAACCTGGTGGTACGTAAAGTTACCGATAGGCTTTAAAAGGATAATCGATCACTGAAAGTATGACGTGCTGCCAACATCTGGAAGAAGGAACCTTGATCTATATGGGAAGGCGTCATTAAAATAAAAGTTGGCATATCGTTTGATGAATGTATTTCATTTGTACCTATCATTAAAGTCATTGCAATGGACAGTCATGGGCAATGAATATACTTAACTGTATAGGCGTCACTCGGAATCGCATGCAGTGCTATAATAATTTGTATGTCTTTACAAGGTCAGTCTAAAAGGGTGGGCGAATCAGGTGACCGCCCGGGGAGACAGACCGGTCGGGGGGGGGGGGGGCGCCCAGAATCTAGACTATCATGTAATTTTTGACCCTCAATTAGTCGCACGTACTGAAATTCCGATAGCGGCTCTTTATAACGCTTCGTTGAAGAGATAACCGGGGGGGGGGGGGGGGGGCTGGTACACTTTGACCCTTTCTTCAACTCCTCGATCGATGTTGGTAAGTCATGGGGAATATACACAAAATCGGCATGTAACTCAGCCGCACCTTTGATGGCGCCAGCAGGCAGCTGATTTCCGCAAATATTTTCTTCGTTTATTTCCTCATTACCTTATAAATATCCTTATCAGTGCATTGTTTGTCGATATATATTCCTCTTTTTTTTTCCGTTGAAGGTAACTACGGTAGCATCAGCGGGTGTTAGCAATAAACTGCAGTGCAATGCATGCTGCATGTGTCTAACCTTCTAAAGCCTAGCGGTAAAATTACATACCACCAGGTTTAATATTAAAAAATTCTACGTGGTGCCCACATTGCGTTTATGTGCTTTGTACGGATCTCAGAACAAACAGCAACTCTTGCCTTATAAAACATTAAGAGATTGGTTTTTATAACCGAAGTGGATAGTGTTTACAGCGCGGTACGCACTGAGTCCTTATATAAAACAGATACGCTTCGTCTTTAAAGGGTTAATATAAGGCTGCGGTTGTTACTGTAGTGTTAATCTTTGTCCAGAAGGATAGATAACAGCACTGATTTTACCCTCAATGTGGGAAGAAAGCCGCCTTCAGCCTTATAGAGGGTTAGTGTTCATGTTAGTATAAAAATAAAAAAAATAAGCTCAAATCAAGTAGTAATGAAGAGAACAGTGTTATAGATTCTTGGCTATAGTTTCCGAAAATTTTCTCCATTGAGGAATCGCTCAAATACTTTTTCATATAACCAGGAACCCCAAAATATGAAAATGAAAGAAAATCGGAATTCGATCCCCGGACCGTCCAGCCCGTAGCAAGTCACCATACCGACTGAGCTATAACAACCAGCTAGGTAAGTTTAACGCCGATCCCAGTGGCCGCGCGGTCTAAGGCGTAGGGCTGAGGCCCAGCGCATGCTGGGATCGTGGGTTCGAATCCCACCGGGGGCCATGGATATTTGTCTTTTGTACAATGTTTTTGTGTTGTGAAGTAGAGGTCTCTGCGACGGACTGATCCCTCGTCCAGAGGAGTCCTACCGACTGTGGTGTGTGTCTGAGTGTGATCTAGTAGCCTCCAAAAGGAGGAGGCCGAAGAACGACTTGGGCTGTTGGTCCGCAGGAAAGGAAAGGTAAGTTTAACTGCGGCTTGTACAAAACTGTAAGGGCTGGAAGCGTAATTAGAATAAAGTAGAGTGTAAATGTGAAAGACAGTTAATATCCAAGGAAGACCTAGCCCATTACAGGCCTGGACAGGGCCTTAGTGCTCCGGGATGTGGAGGTTTTCAGAATCTCTAGGCAATCAGTAATTTGTCAGCCCCACGCACTAGCCTTCTTCATCCCCCAGGAGATGCCCCTGGTACTCATTTCTGTTAAGAGGCTCAGTCTACCCCAGGGCCACAGTGCGGCCAGAAGTATTAAGTCAATGAAATATCTGACTCCAACAGGGATCGAACCCGCGGCCTTTTGCCTTCTAGCGCATTGCCTCAACCAACTACGACACCGCGTACCCCACTGTTAGTATTACTAAATGCAAAATTTTAAAACGCAAACACATAATCTCACATACAAAACATGACATAATTTATGAACACGCGCTCCAGTCAAGTAGCTTACAATCGAAATAAATTCTTGATTTCAGGTTTGAGACGCGATGTTGATTACATATGCGCTATCCTGGAATATATACAGCTTAGAGCAATAATCCTTTACAGACGTTTCGGGACAACGTATCGGTCCTATCTTCAAGGGTCAAGAAGTTCAAGCAAAAGAAAGAAGAGGAGGCCGATACGTTGTCCCGAAACGTCGGTAAAGGACTAACACTCAACACTGCGTAATATCGCAGAAGGGTGCAGATCTCATGAATAAATTCTCGTGACGCTTTTTTTTCCCCTGCGAATTACAATCGGTCTATAAGACATGACTTTCTTACAGATATCAAGATAAATGGGACCATAATATCAGTCATTCTACAGAGCAGATCTTATGATAGCACCTCAAAGACTAACCGACACTGAATACGATATGCAGTCACGACGAAGCTTAAGCAGACAGGAGGCAATTCTATCGGACACTGACCGTACCGAACTGAAACGCACGCTGTTTACAGTGTGTGCTGAAAATATTTGAGAGAAAACTTACTGCAAATACGTTGAGAATTTTATGAATTGTGCCTATATAAGTCAAGACAAAGAAGTAAGAAGTAAAGGTAAAATTGTTCCTGTTAAAGCCATTAAGGCAATCAGAGGGCGTAGAGGTAAAACTCCATTCATTCTTAATCTCGTCGTTAGACAAATTGAGTGGTCAGCTTCACGACCTGGCCGGTTTTCCGCCGGAAAAAGATCAGAGTGTACCCACTTAAGAAGATGCAGAGTGGGCCACAGATCCGATCTGGACCCTTTGAAAAAGATAAAAATTAGTAGAAATAGAGTTTTCAGTATACATTCTATGAAGGTGTATGAGGGAGTGGAGGTATAGCTCCACATATTTTTAATCTCAACATTACAAGATATATAAGCGGTTAGATTCACGTCTCAGCCTTCCAACCCCAAGCAAAAGGGCCCCTTATACCCACTGAATACGAGATTATATGTGCTTCGGGGTCGATCTGGACGTTATCAGGAAGTGCTGTGCTGAAAGTGCTGCCCAAAACGTGGAGAAAACTTTTAAACTTCGAAAAGATATAAGCATGTTAACTGCAAGAAACGTGTTGCGTAAAATTAATTGCTATTTACAGAGTATATATAAGAACGGAATTATGAAAGATGAAAAATTGTTGCGTCTTGTGGAAGATCTACAACCACCGGTCTACGCGTCATTTGTTAACTGGTTTACGTAGTCACCGCTCCTAGAGCGCTGAACGCGCGTTATGTTGCGTAAGTGCTAAAGGAACTCGAGGTAGTTCGAGTCTGTCCGGATCTGGTTGAACTGTGCACGTGTTTACACGATCTGATAGCCTCGCTGTGACTTTTATCTCTCAGTTCATCCACCCTCGGTGCAAGTTCAAACAACAGATTGAACCATGAGCTAATTGAGTCGACGGTTTGCAAAGATATCGCACTGCGTCTCGTTCATAGCTTAAAGTATAACAAACTCAGACATTGAAATACATTCAACTATTGGTAGGTAAGCTAAAGAAATGTAAAATCCCTGCGAACAGCATGAAGACAGATAAGAAGTGGAGGTATAGCTCCATGTACTCTTAAAGTCCGTACTGCTTTGAGACGAGTGATAAACTTCACTCCACGACCGATTTATCCCTGGGGAAAGAGGTCGTTACCTATTCAGTATGTAACTCGGTGGGCCCCAAGAGACCCTCTGGACACTTTAGAAAAATGAAATAACTTTTTTGCCTACCTGGGATTGAAATGCAATTTCTTGGTTGTCCATTTAAAAATTACTGAATCTAAACTTCAAATACACTAGTTCCTTGGTGGTTTGTAATCATGTGTTGAAGATTAAATATTCTGAATTTTGTAACGGAATTTTCCTTTGTCAGAACAAAGATATTGTCTTGGTCTGTACCTTGAGCTACTCAATTCAGACTATCCACGCAATAACATTACATTCGTCCAAGTTTTCCCACTGGTCTCTTCGGGTTCCCCGATTAAAATTTTTTACGCATTTCTCTTTTCTCTCTACAGTTAAAACATTCTCTTATAGTATTTATAAAATAATATATAATTTAACTGTCTCTGATATCAGTTTTGAAAATTCATCGCAAGAGGAATATAAGACAAATCATTCCCAACGCCCAGACCAAAAATTGCACAATATTTTCCTTATATATTTACGTTATATCACATAAAATATCCCTACATGTTTCGATCCACGACGGATCATCATCAGGGAACCAAACAAAAGCAATACCGCATAAAACCAAATCAGCCACTTTTATACATGGCTTACATGGTGTAAAGAGGTAATTAGTTAAAATATAGAAAATTCTTTGTAATATAGTTGCATAAGTGTACTTGATCTAGGTATACAGAATCTCGGAGGCAGCCTACGTACTTAACGAAGGATAACAGAGCACTATGTTATCCTTCATTCCGAATTAGTTGTCGCCAATGCACGGAATGAGCAATGTAAAAAAAAGGAATGCAAGGCACTAATCTATTTTTGATATTACGAGTTTAGCATTTATTTCTTAATAAAATCCAGAGAAATGACGACCTGCGAAATGAAATGAATAAATTTACTTATATCTACAACAAATAAATTCAGGGCTACAAAAAATATCGGATTTAAAAAAAGATAAACATCTGTCAGATACGCGTAGGCACACTTCACATTTAGAATGCTGTATAACCCGTTCCGTGTTAAGTTATGCACGATGTATCTTGTTAGAAACATGGCGTCTCACGATCTGGGTTAACAGAGTTCGTATTGTGGTTTTGTGATTGATGACACCGTGCATACTTATAGGTGGTTACCAAAGTATGGGAGAAAAATTCTATTTTTAATTCCTACCCTGAATATAGAGGTGGTAGTTTTATGTGAAATATTGCTATTTAGGTGCTAGGTTACAAAATATTGCTATTTAGGTGTTAGGTTACAAAATATTGCTATTTAGGTGTTAGGTTACAAAATATTGCTATTTAGGTGCTAGGTTACAAAATATTGCTATTTAGGTGCTAGGTTACAAAATATTGCTATTTAGGTGCTAGGTTACAAAATTCCATGACCAAGGAAGACCATACGACGTGAATTTTCAAGTATCTTAGCTTAGTGTTTCGCTCAAGTCCAGCAACAGAGCTAATATTTATGAAGTGTTTTAGTATTTATAATTTATAATTAATGATTTTTAATAATTTTAGTCTTTTATTTTTATTATTATTATTTTAATTATTATTTATTAATTTCACTTTAATTTTTTAATTTTAATTTTTAACAATTTTAATAATTATTATTAATAATTTATAATTATAATTAACAATTTATTATTTAGGATTTAGTATTTGTGCAATAATAGGCTAATAGGCCTATTAACACAAGGATAACCTTTAAATTAGTAACAACAGGAAACGATTTAGAGGAACAGAAGTAAGTTAAAAGTTTGCCTTCTTTAGGAGGCCGGATTTACGAGAATAGGGCATGGAGCAGCGTTTTGATTTACCTGTCTTTCGTGAATTATATTTTCGATATATTCTTATAATGTATGGGTCTAGCACGTTACTAAATGAAGGTCCGTAATGCACACAGTTGTGTTCCCATAAGGTGTTTCTCTCACGTCATCAAATGACGTACACTCCAATAGCGACAAACATGGAAACAGCGCGCAACTGTTGAAAGAAGGCGCTGGATAACAGAACTGGAAAAACCGGCAAAACAAAAAACACACACACAAACACATACAAGTATTTCTCTAAGAAGTCAGTACGTTTATTAATTTCATTAATTCGTTCCTACATGTAGAATTGTTTTTGAAAACGTGACAGTCGGACTGCTGCAAAAATATTTCCAACTTTACACTGAACCAGAAAATTGATTACCGTGTTCTCAGGACACGATAACTGGACTAATGCTCTGAGCCAACCGAATCCAATACGCATCTTCCTATCTTATTCTCTAAGATGCATTTCAATATTATATTTCCATGGACACTCCTGTCTCCCACTTTATTCCTCCCATTCATGTTTTTCGACTAAATGTTCTGTATGTTTCTTGTATGTGGTGTACTGCTCGATCCACTTCAATCTCTTAAATTTTTTCATCCAGATAATATCTAGTGAAGAATTTGACTCATGGAGAACTTCATTGTGTTATTTTTTCCCAATCTTTTCAATTCTGCCCTTCTAGTAAGTCCACACATATCTCAGTACAAAAACACTAATCACCAACAAATGCACAACGAGAGTTTTATCATCAATCGTAACACACTCCTACATGTTTCGACCCTGCTCGGTCATCTTCAGGGAGAACTTTTTGTCACCGTTACACTAAGGTTGCACTTTATAGTTTAGTGAGAATGTGCTGTTGACTGTGTACTGCTTTGTTTTTGGAGGTGTGAACTCTCTGCGGTCCCGCGGGAAGATGAAGATGCATGTACTTTTGTGAATTACTGTACACGGTACGTCCTGTAAGTACATGCTCTTAATTATAGGAACCGAGCTTACACCACAATTGGTCTGTGGTTGAATAGAACACTCTGCTACATCACGGCGACACACACACGCAAATCAGAGAACAAAGGGCACCCTAAATGCGTTCATCTGTACTATCATTTAAACACAATGCATTCTGTTGACAGGTGATGGGGTCTCCTCTTTGTCGAGTGTATATTGTTTTTCCGGTCACGGATGTAATTGATTAGATTTGTCGTGTCTGCAGCATCCTGCCTTGTCTTGTTAGGACCCCTTATTCTCTACAACTGCCTACTCATTTGTCTGCTGACAATCATTCTCCCGAAACACCAGATGATCTTAATTGGAAATTAATCAATCTTTCGAGAGATACAATTCTCTTGATGGGTGCTTGGGAACAGCAACATAAGGTCTGTCCGGCTCTGTCCTGGCATCCTACTGAAATTTACTTTGATCCCGAGCAGCTAATATTGCTGTAATATGACACAATATTTACATAAACGTGACATCGGATATTAACCCTTTAAAGACGAAGCGTGTCTGTTTTATATAAGGACTCAGCGCGGACCGCGCTGTAAACACTCTCCACTTCGGTTATAAAAACCAGTCTCTTAATGTTTTATAAGGCAAAAGTTGCTGTTTGTTCTGAGATCCGTACAAAACACATAAATGCAATGTGGGCACCACGTAGAATTTTTTAATGTTAAACCTGGTGGTACGTAAAGTTACCGCTAGGCTTTAAAAGGTTAATCTCTTATTTTACTCACACACGTACTCCGAACACAGGAGAAAGACTTCACGTACGTTCGTCGGTAGATGTTATAGCGATTGATGTGCGCTGTGAAATCCAACAGATATTCTAAAATAAGAAAAATTTGGATGAATGCTTTAAAGCAGCGGTTCCAAAAGTTGTGTGTGTGTGTGTGTGTGTGTGTGTGTGTGTGTGTGTGTGTGTGTGTGTGACCCCAAAGTAGTGAATGGTATGTGACCCGCGACCCTATCGTTGAAATGGAAAACAGTCACTGATATTTACTATGAGAGAACTAATACTAAATGCATTTTCTTGAACAATACATTACATTGTCACTTATTAAAAAGTATTAAATTTTTAATCTTACTTGTCAAATTTAATATTTTTGGTACAATATTAAAATACACAAAACTCGCAAGAAACAAATATTTATTTAAATAATTTACACATGTGTTGGTTAGGCAGATCATTTGCTTGTAAATAAAAACTTGTGAAATTCTGATTTAGATAAAAATTTTTATTTTTTCCGTAATTATCGATTTCTCCACAAAACTTTCTCGCGACGCTACGTCAGAGGCATTGCGACACTGATTTCAGTCGAGAGCTGACGTTGGGAACCACTGCTTTAAAGGGACGTGTATTTGTTTTTGGTGTCGTCGGGAGTCCTAAAGTAAAGGTACAAACATTTTTCAATATCTAGAAGCCAATTCAACATTCCAAGGGCCAAAACTGTGGCCTGAAGCGAGTTCCGTACTGGGACCCATAAATATTCGGCGGTACCGTTAAAAATTTACTCGCCATGGTAACCTGACACCCGGAATTTGTGCACTTGTGTCCTACATGCAATGGGGATAGCCCACTGTCTGTTCTCTACCAGTAACAACACCACGCCACTGTTTATCTAATACCATACAGTGGTGATGTGTAATTTTAAAGGCAATGAATTTTTTTTATCAAAATTGGATTCCAAAACAATTAAAAGAAGAATAAAACCGGAAATTATTTCTACTGTTCGGCTACCCGTCATCCGGTCTCTTATCTCTTACCAAAACAGATAAAAATGTCAGAGACAATAAACTAATTGAGCTGTTGTTGTGTAGATGCATGAGAACTGGTCTCTCACACCTAAGAGGAGAAATTAGTTACGGGTTTATGAGAAATTATTTGTGGTATGAGCACTGTATTTAAGGACAACAACAATAACTAAAATAACGGAAGATATAATAATAATAATAATAATAATAATAATAACAATAATAATAATAACAACAATAACTCCATGGAGCAGAGGCCTTCTTGAGAAGCTAACAGTTTCTAAGCTAGTCAAGAAATTCCCCGCATTTTATGGAACCCGGAGGTTCATTACCGCAATCACAAGAGCCCGCCACCTGTCCCTATCTTGAGCCAGCTCAATAATAATAATAATAATAATAATAATAATTCGATTCGTGTTTATTGAAGTGCAGTTTAACAGCACAAAGGCCAATAACAAAACTAGCAAAAAATAACTGCAACGCAAATTACACAAAAAATAAAATAACAAAGCAGACAAATTTTGGGTGTATGATTTAAATTTATTCACTATTTAGCAGAATATTTATCACCAAAACTGAAATGAAATGTACCGCTAATATAAAATGTATTTCAAAGTTCGAATTTTCTTACCAAATGTATCTGCATTATTGTGCATCAAATATGCAAACATTTTGCATCTAGGGGAAGAACAATCCTTTCATGATGCAGAAAACAGAACGAAATTTTTCTAATGTTAAGTGTCGGAACTTTGAAGATAATATTTTCGGTCAGGGTAGGACAAAATTTAGATCATAGAAAAACATGAATGGAAAAACTGCATCAAGACGATGCCTACTTGCTTGTAAAGTATTCACAATTGGAAGCTCAAGTATATGATTTAAATGTATTCACAAATTAGCTGAATTATTGCAACCACAACTGAAATAAAACCTGCCAATGAGGTAAAATATATGTCATATTTCTAATTTGTTTACAAAATGCATCTGCGTCATCATATATCAAACTTGCAACTGTTCTGCATCTGCGTCATCGTATATCAAACTTGCAACTGTTCTGCATCTAGCAGAAGAGTAATTTTTGCATGCTCAGGAAAACAAAATGGATTTTTTCTAATATTACGAGTCGGAACTCAGAAAATAATACGACGGGTCACATAAGGGCAAAATTTAAATCCCAGAAACACGTAAATGGAAAAAGAGCACCAAACGATGCCTTATCATTTGTAATTTATGTAACTTTATAATCTCTAGCGGGTACGTACAGAGCTGCAACCGTCCGCTGGATGCATTCGGGCTCATATTCATCAGTAACATGATGACGACGACAATGATGATGATGATGACGATGATGATGATAAACCCTAACCAATGGCACGATTTTAAACAACATTCCTTTAGCAGGATGTGTTAAGCAGATTTCTCTTACCTTATTTCTTGACGAAGTACAGTTATTTCAGAAAAAAAATGTTCCTGTCCGCGGGCCCGTGTGTGTGTGCGTGTGTGTGCGCGCGCGTGTGTGTGTGCGTGCTTACTGGCGCGCAATATCCGCCGCGTGTAGGTCGTTAAACTCTTTAGCTCCTGTGAAATCTAGAACTGGATCTGCAAATGGGTTAATACATGAAATAAAATTACGTTTCAAGTAATTCTTATTCATGAACAACTTGCCCCCATTTGTCTCCTAAAACAGTTACTAGCTAGAAGCCAAATTAAGTCTGTCAGCCGCTTATTTCCTTTTGCGCGAAACTAAAATCTGAATGTATGGTTCTGTCACTTTTCTTTCATAAAGCCCTTCCTTTATTTTTGTAGTGTCTTCTGCGTTTCAGGTTTAGTATTTATCTGTCACATTTCCTTCAAGATATGAATCTAGCAATACAATATTTAATATTTTACTGCAGTAACAAATTACGCCAATACAAAAGCTATGGTGTAACAAGCAAATGGCCAGCATATTAGAAACTGAAACGTTACTGCTGGAGGCTTTCGCACTGCACAGCTAACTCTATTTCATTTTGACAATCAGCATAAATATTGCAGGACAATAAGGATACCGAACAGCTTTTTGGCGTCAACTGGAGGCAGAACATAAGCACATACGTATTTGCAAAACAAGACCTGCTCATGATGTCACAGAGATATTCCGGTGTTCTGGAAGATGACAGATGTACTATTGTAGGTCAGCGAATTCTAATTTGAATAGATAATTTTCGTGCTTTCGTAACAGACATGGACTGCGGTGGATGCCTAACCATATGTGGGAGGAAATACATGATGAAGCAGAAGCAAAGACGACACTAATAACAGAAGAAACAATGGTGGCTTGCGTTGCGATTGTGAAAAAAGGAGGGTGGAAACAGAAGCGACATATTCTAATTCCGATAAAGAATAAAGAAGTAACAAATTCACTTTAATTCTATATCTGCATTTTCTTTTCTCGTCTAAGCCTTCCAGAGAATTAATAATTATTTTAACCCTTTTAATTCTGAAATTAATCTACACTATACATAAATACAGTCGAACTCGGTTATAACGTCATGAAATTCATTGAATATTTTCTGTTGTTATAAACGGATGTTGTTTTAAACGAAGAGTGTAATGTTATGGTTAACAGTGAGGAATTAATTGGTACCACAGGGTAGCTGACGTTATAGGCGAGGTGTCGTATAAACCGATGTCGTTATAACCGGGTTCAACTGTACTTAGGTTGGACCACACACACACAGACAAGCGTCTATTAGGAATGCCAGTCGGTGAGTGCTGTACACGAAAGAAATCGACGTTTATGACAATAATGAAACCGAACACAAAAATAAGATACATAAAGAAAATTAGGGTTTGTATTGTTGAACGTGGCGGTACATGTATTGGGAAGTAGCCTCTGAAGGGTTAAATAATTCTGCAACAGGACGTTAAGGTATCGCACAGTAACAATCGCATATAAATTAAAATATGAATAAATAGGTAGAGAAAAATAAGTAACAGTAAGGAGTAAGGAGAAGTGCGAGGAAAGAAATGCAGCATGAAAAAAGGACGCGAACTTCAACCTGTTTTCCGAGTCCATTACTGTCCACTTGTCTATTCTCTTGTTTATTGTTTTCTTTTGTTTATTTGTAACGTGTTCCTTTTTCATTTTGTTCTTTACTATCCGCAGCCGAGTCGACTAAAAGCACTTAGCTAGGTACTGCTAGTAACTCAGGGGTGTACAATTCGGTGCTTCTGTCACAATGAATATAATAATAAATTTAACTTGTTACAGTATAATCGCATTTACGTGAATCACTCAACCTAAACCTTAGAATACATTAAACTTTTAAAGCCTAGCGGTAACTTTAGATACGACCAGGTTTAACATTAAATAATTCTACGTGGTGCCCACATTGTGTTTATGTGTTTTGTACGGATCTCAGAACAAACAGCAACTTTTGCCTTATAAAATATTAAGAGACTGGTTTTTATAACCTAAGTGGAGAGTGTTTACAGCGCGGTAGGCCCTGAGTCCTTATATAAAACAGATACGCTTCGTCTTTAAAGGGTTAATTCTTTTTCGCAGGTGGTATGTACGTATGTATGTATGTATGTATGTATGTATGTATGTATGTATGTATGTATGTATGTATGTATGTATGTATGTATGTATGTATGTATGTATGTATGTATGTATGTATGTATGTATGTATGTATGTATGTATGTATGTATGTATGTATGTATGTATGTATGTATGTACGTACGTACGTACGTACGTACGTACGTGTGTATATATGTATGTATGTGTATGTATGTATGTATGTATGTATGTACGTATGTATGTGTTTCGAAATATTTTTAGAATTAACAGTTATTTTCCCCCTACATGTTATTAAAATTGTCTCTTCATAATGGAGGCACGATATGTTTTTTCTTTCTTGATATGAAATAAATATTTTATATTCTACGAAGTGTTATCACGTATGCCAGTACACGTAAGCACGCATAAAGAGACTACAGCCTAATACATTACTAAAAACCAACTCATGCACTTTTATTAATATTAAAACGTTTTGGAATTTCTCCTATATGTTTCGAGCCAGGATTGGGCCCATCCTCAGGGAGTCGTAGAGTCGTTACTTACATATACACAGATCACAACACTAAAGCCTATTGCTTATAACGTAACGCCTGTTACAGGCCAAGTAGGCTGCTACCACATGGCCTAGCAGGTATTCAAAACACTGATTCTTAACTGTCATATACCTGTATAAGATTTTATTACCAACGAATGCACAATAGTTCTTTTTACTGCTACATGTTTCGGCTACCCGTCGTAGCCATCATCACAGACTTGCGCAGGGTGCAGTATTTCAATGAATGGCAATATATACACTGACTATTTACAGCAGTAGTTGTTATATAGTACCAATAAATGTATACAGTTTAAATTGTGTGTATGATATTGAATATATTTTCGTATATTATTATCATCATCATCATCATCATCATGAACTGTGCATTATTAGGTGTAGTGCCTTTTCTTTATCCCTCGAGATGAAGCTGGTCCTTCCATCTTTTCCCTGGACGTCCTATGTTTCTTTTCCCATTTGGCCTATATTTCAGTGCCTGTTGGGTATCCTGTCTGTGTCCATTCTCTCTACGTGCTGTAGCCGCTGTCGTTGGTACTGTTTTATTTCCAGAACAATGTTCTGCACTCCAATTTTCTCCCTCACGGATTGATTTCTGTCCCTGTCTAACTTAGCAATTCCTAGCAAATGTGTTAAAAATTTCATTTGTGCTGCTTCCAGTCTTTGTTCATCTCGTTTCTTCAGCACCCAGGCTTCACTACCGAACTTTATGGCTGCTTTAGCTGTGATATTATGGATTCTTAATTTTGTTTCTTTAGTCATTTGTTTTCCAAAATGTCTTCGTATAACGCCATTTATTTTGTTATATGTTTGTATCTTATCTTCCAAATCACTTACCGTATATAAAATATTATATTTTAATATTATACACATAATCTAAACTGTATAAACGTACTGGTACTATATAAAACTACTGCTGTAAATAGTTAATGTACGTATTACCATTCATTGGCATACTCTACGCTGCGCACGTCTGTGAAAAGTGACTCCCTGATGACGGCTACGACGGGTAGCCGAAACATGTAGCAGTAAAAAGAACTGTTGTACAGTGATTAGTGATAAAAACTTGTATATAATGTAATTGCACGGAACATGTGTAACATTAAGTGAGTAATGTGCCGGATTTGTCTCGAAGTGTACATGGCTATTGAAATGAGTTCTCGTTATTTATTAGACCCTGCAAGTGAATCTCGAAACATTACCTCCGAACACTGCACTACCATTTGTTTGCCAGTGGTGTAGATAAGACCCAAACCAGACCCCGTGTTTCGGGGTTGCCCGCAACACGTAGAACACAATTTTTTGTGGTTCCTGTAGGATTGGCTTTCGTTCTTTTGACAGAAAAGGGTGTTCTGGACCCCTCTTAGCATATCTGGCGGTAACTTCACAAATAGTTATGGGATGGCCGCGGTCATCGTCTTTGCGGGGGGGGGGGGGCCGGGGCCGGGGGGGCGAGAGTTTATCTGCGCCAATTTGGCTTAAGCCGCCTCACTGTTAAGGTTTCTGTATCTCTCTCTCACACACACACACACACACACACACACACCTACGAAAGCGTGATCAGCCCGTCGCAGAGGCCGCTACCTACACAACAAACACAAGTGACCAGGGCTGTGGAGTCGTTACACAAAAGCTCCGACTCCGACTCCTCGATTTTTAAAACTCCCGACTCCGACTCCTTCATAAAAGCTCAATATATATTAACCCTTTAAAGACGGAACGTATCTGTTTTATATAAGGACTCAGTGCGTACCGCGCTGTAAACACTCTCCACTTCGGTTATAAAAACCAGTCTCTTAATGTTTTATAAGGCAAAAGTTGCTGTTTGTTCTGAGATCCGTACAAAACACATAAACGCAATGTGGGCACCACGTAGAATTTTTTAATGTTAAACCTGGTGGTACGTAAAGTTACCGCTAGGCTTTAAAAGGTTAATAACGGTAAACCTATAAGACATTTCATCACCACCACCACGTGAATCATCAGGCTACTTTTTAGACTTATAACCCATATTTAAGTATAAGTCTACTGGTTACTGTAGCTATCAGGGCTCTGGATTTGGAGTATCTAGTTAAGACTTTAGATTTAAATCGGAGTCGGTACATTTTTACCGACTCCGACTCCACAACCCTTCAAGTGACGACAAATATCCATGACATCAGCGGGTTTCGAACCCGCGATCCCAGCCATCGAGCGGCAGCAGACCTACGCCTTAGACAACATGGCCACCGGGATCAGCTATCTAGGCCAGTACCATCTACAATTTCTCCATCGTTATGATGCCAAATGTGTGAACTCTTTGATGGCTTATTTTGACAGAGCTGTCAGTTGATCTGACTGCAACAGAGCACAGCTGCAGGATGAATTGCAGAGTTTACAGGAAGAAGAATTTATTATCCAGTTTCAGGCACTATGAAAATACTTGCCTGGAGGGGCGGAGAAAAGCCATGGAACCCTCAGCAAGGCCAGCTCGTTATCATGCCCAGAATTGAACAGGAAACGCTCTGAATACAAAACAACTGCAACCCAGTCCACCTTAAGTTTCGGTATGACGCTTCAAAACACTGGCGTTGAGACAGTGACAGTAAATAAGCAACAATACGTACTAGAACTTACAGTACATAGGCAGAATATAAGCTGTTAATTCTCGAATATTATTATCTCCTGGAATGTGACGTGGTAGAGTCTGGTATATATATTTACAGGTATAGTATGTGTACTCTGTTTTCTAGCCTGAAGACCATTAACCTTTTAAAGCCTAGCGGTAACTTTACGTACCACCAGGTTTAACATTAAAAAATTCTACGTGGTGCCCACATTGCGTTTATGTGTTTTGTACGGATCTCAGAACAAACAGCAACTTTTGCCTTATAAAACATTAAGAGATTGGTTTTTATAACCGAAGTGGAGAGTGTTTACAGCGCGGTACGCACTGAGTCCTTATATAAAACAAATAGGCTTCGTCTTTGAAGGGTTAAGTTGCAAGATGTATTGTCTTCGTATTCTACTCTGAAGATGTATTTTCTCCGAAACACTGATGTCTACCAGACTACACGGCGTCACATCGTATAAGACGCTAATGCTAAACACTGCAACAATAAGATGCCTAAGGTGATTCTTCTTCAATTAAAACCCTTTAACTATATTTGAGTGTCACGTAAATCATCTCTTACACTTTAACGTATGCAGCTGAACCCGTTTATAACGATATCTGTTTAAGCGACACCTCGTCTATAGCGTCACATATTCTGTGGTACTAATCAATTCCTCATTGTTTTCCATAAAATAATACTGTTCGGTTATAATGACACAAAATATTCGGTCCCTTTCATGAAGTTACAACCGAGTTCGACTGTACTTTACATTACACTGCATTTCGACGGTGTCGAGGTAAGATATTCTGCACAAAAACGCATTACTTTATGGCTGTAATTTCTCTTTCCTTTATTAAAATACATGTTCTTGATTACTGATAATCACCCCATATGTCAAAAATCTCCTCCTAATCCCCTCTATCCCTCCGTAAGGCTGTGCGTATGAGAAAGCGAAAAAATTAACATTAGCCTACACGTCCATAAAAGAAAATGGTGCTCAAACGTGGGCATTGACAGATAACACATGTGGTTGCCGATTTAATTCTGAAATTTTAGAAGAGAAATTTAGACTCTGCCTCTGTTAGGTAAAAGCAGTGCTCAAGTGCTGTACTTTGCGTAGTTAATGTAAAGTTTCCTTTCATTTGCGCATCCAAACTTCAAGTTCTGTAAGTAGTGTTGGTATTCATTGTCCCAGTTGGCATATATTCAGTATGTATATATAAGTACAAGACCGTCAGATAGCCAACAATATACGTTTATTATTATGTATAGATTAAAAACGGAGCAACTAGTTTCTCTCTTTTTAATCTATATATAATAATAAACATATATTGTTGGCTATTTGACGGTCTTGTACTTATATATACATATTCTGTAAGTGGGCTTATATGCCATATTGTGAGTCGGCTAGGAATGTATTGGGTTGACACGGATCAAATGAAACACAAAGTGCCTTTAGTGTCACAAGTACAACACAAATTATTCTCGAAATTGTTTAAATGTATTCAAATGTCTTATAAATTAAAACATGTGGATATATAGATACCTAAACTTTTACCGCACATTTCTCTTACATAAAATGCATGAAAGAATACAGCCTTACATTAATGTAGAAAAAAGGTAAAGCAATCCCATTACAGGCCTGGACAAGTCCTTAGGGTTCCAGTAGGTTGAGGCTCCCATAATTTCTAGACAATCGGCACATTAAAGTATCAAGGTTGTTAGCTCTACTCTCTGGCTGTCTTTATCCCATCAATACATATTCCTGGTACAGGTATTTGTTAGAGGCTGAGTCGAACCCACGGCCATAGTGCGGCCGGAAGGATTAAGTCAGCGAAAAATCCCAATGAATCCACCAGGAATCGAACCCGCGACCTTTTGGCTTGTAGCGCAGTGTCTCAACCAGTTGAACCACCGCATGCCTCAAATTTATGTTGTATCTTTAGTAACTAACATTCAGGCTGAAAATTAATTAATTTAATTGAAATTTACACATAAAAATACACGTGCAATATAAATTTAATTCATCAAAGTTCAAATGTTTTATTCGAAACGTTCATCAAAATAATATTTAAATACGTTCCTACCTTTCAGAAAACGCACTGCAGCTCCATGACAAAGACCCACTGGTTCATGATGTTGAGTAAATAATGGCTGTTTTCCCTGAAAGTCGTACAAAGCACATTAGTATATTGTGTGGAAAAATTGAGAATTTTAATGCTAAAACTAGGCATACATAGAGTAAATAGGCTTGCTTATTTTAAATGATTAATCTCTAAATAAATAAAAGTTAAGGTAAAATTTCATTCATGTAAGTACCTAAACAAGCTCTCAAAATGTGACAAGGTAAAGTAAAATCCGTATGGCTTGATATCATTTAATCTAGGCTTAATATATGTGGTTTAATCAAAATATGTTCCGCGTATTATTATTATTATTATTATTATTATTATTATTATTATTATGTTACTAATGCATGAACGTTTAGTATACCACATCACCCCACTCAACACACTTCACAGGCTCCATCCAGACGAAATCCCTTGGATCACATAGATCGAGATAGACTTTTGTATGCATAATGCGTACAGAATATAAACAACTACGGATTTGTACTTGGAACTGCTCACTAACATATAATTTTACATCACAACACTGTAATTTTATGCTTATCAGCTATGTGCACTTTAGAATTTTAGTACTTTAATCCTTCCAATAAGGGCGATGCAATACCTAAATTAACATGCTGCGTTTGTACTTCTTTGTTCTGAATAACTCCTTGATGAGGGCACCCATGTGCCGAAACATGTAGGAGTTTTATCATAAATTGTATTTTCTTAAGTGCTTACTTTGGTTGTTACAGTAATTGTAAGAACTCGCACGGTGTGAATAAAAGAAATCCTGTTCTGCTGTTATTCTCAGGATGACAAACAGCAAAGCGCAAGTAAAAAAATAATTGACACCCCTGTTCAGAGAGCCTACTTAGTCTTCAAACAGGAAGCTGGAAAGGTAGATCACGGACTGGTATGGCAGTGGCGGCTTGTTCATGTGTCAATATTCGAGAAATTGCAGACGACATTGAGAGGCTGCAGACACTTGAACGTGCGACTCAGGTAACACACTTAAGAATGTAGTGACTTTTTCACACATGGGCCACGTGTGTAAATAATAACTGTGAACGCTGTGGTTAAGCCCAACACAATACACGTGTACCAGATACACTAAATTATGAGAAAACAGGGCCGGAACGTGAACCTGCTATTCTTTAAGCCGATCCCAGTGGTCGCGCGGTCTAAGGCGTAGGTCTGCAGCCGAGCGCTTGCTGGGATCTTGGGTTCGAATCCCACCGGGGGCATGGATGTTTGTCTCTTGTACAGTGTTTGTGATGTCAGGGAGAGGTCACTGCGACGGGCCGATCCCTTGTCCAGAGGAGTCCTACCGAATGTGGTGTGTCTGAGTATGATCTAGAAACCTCCAAAAGAAGGCGGCCTTGGCCCGATTTGGTGGGCCTTTGCGCCACAGGGAATGAAACGAAATAGGCTAAATAAACATCACGACTGGTGTGACGTCTTTAAATAACCAATGGATAAACCGAATTTACAGGACGATAGCGAAAAATTTGCTTCAAGCAGTGACAATTCTGATTTTTATTCGGTGAACGGGGGTGCCGGGTTCGACTCTCGTCACTGACATTATTTTATCCACAGTGCGCATTTTCTTAGGTTTCCTCTGTTCCCAGACAAATGCCAGGATACATTAACTTACGCCGCGTCTTCTTTCCAGATTGTTATACAGTTTATAAAAGACTATAAGCGAATTATTCGGTACTATGCTTATTAAAGGATGTCACACTCGAAGTCGATTCACGTCGACGCCAAGAATCGATATTTCTACGTGCATATTCGCAAAGGGTTTATAACGGCAAACTGCAGTCTTATGAAAGTGAAGAGTGTCTTTTAATTTACTGGAGATTATAAAGTAGCAATGGCATCAAACAAGTATGTCACTGCCGTTAGAAAGTCACACACACATATTGCGACAGCGTCTTGACGCCGACATAAGCTACGTGTAAATACTGTGCAAGACAGGCAACGTACATATAATGTAATATTGCGGAACGTTCGCGTAACCATTTTTGCCATGGAAAAGCAATAAGTATTACATATTCTCAGTGTGTGTCTGTAGCCTTTGTTATCCAGCATTCAAAGCGCATGCGCTGTAGTATATTGTCATCTGTGGCCTGTCTGGCTGTACCATATTCTACTACATTATCTCATAAACGGCACGATTTTCGGAAAAAGTTATTGAACAAAAATGAGTGTTTTGATTTTCTCTAGACATTGTCTGAAAAATTTCTCATTCTAAGAAGAATTCAGCATGATACCTTCATAAATGTACATAGGTCTTCATGTAAAGAAATTGTCATTTTTGTCAGATTTTAAGGAAAATCTAATTTTGTCGATAGATTTTCGAAAAATATTCAAATGTCAAATTTGATGAACATTCGTCCAGTGAGAGGCAAGTTGTTGGATGCGGACGGACGTACAAACAGAGGTATGTTTAAGTACCATGCTTACCAATATAAAAGCTAAATATTCTTCTGATCTGTCAGACATCTGTTACAACTTTGTCATTAATACAGCATCGCCAAATTATCAACCAGTTAAATTTCTATTTTCTGCTGATGCTGACCAGTGCACTTGATAAAACACTCTCAAATAGGCAGCCCAAGGAACTTCGTACATAACACCCATTACTTTTGCCTAGGGCTGTGCAAATTCCTAGTGCTAGGTCTCCAGGAGCAGTACATTTTGTAGGGTGGCTCTTAATACCTTTGGATCCTCAATATGGAACGAGCTTCATGTGAAACCTTTGGCGGCTACAATTTTAATTTTGCCCCCAGATTTTTGAACCCCTGCTTTTGACCACTATATTCTGTACAGTAATGTTAAATATAGAACCCGCAGACTTCCTTCTTACTGCCATTGTTGATGACTAACAGACACAGCATTATTAAATAACTAACCTGTATGCTTCGTTTCCACCAGTCATCATCTTCAAATACTTTATTTGATATGTTACTATAAAATATCCAAGATGCAGTCTTGCTGCCTTTTGCTATTCCCGAAGACCACTGTAATTGATACAGCATTGACAAAAAAAATACGGCGCCTACCAGCCATCACTGACGGCCACTGGCTTACCTCGTGCGGCAGGCCGGTTGGACGTTTGGGTGTGGCGATGGCATACAAAAGAAAACGAACAACAAAAATAAAGAAACAAACATAACAACAATTTTTTTTAAAAAGTTGTCTTTGCCGGAGATTCGAGTGCCGACCAAAGGCGTACAGCTGTGACATATAGGATCTGGTACATTACCTTAATACCGCTTAATGGCATATAAGGGTAACTGCACCGGCTTGCCAATATTTTGTCTCGCCAAATCTTTTGAACCCGTTTTTGGAGACAGGCGAACATTTCCCTTATTCAGTGTTCCATAATAAATATCTCTTACGCCAATAATGAAATATTCTGTCTTTTAAACAAACGCAAACATTTGACACACTTCAACTTGCAACGTACCGTAAAATCGGATTATTACAACTAATCCGATGACATCATTCACGCAGACGGAACTGTCTTGTCTGTGCCAGAAATTTCGAACTTGTAATGTAAAAAGACTCTTTTTTTTATTTTGAATGAGTTATGAAGAAGTGGAGTTCGTGCTCCATCTGACAGAACAATTTAAAAAATGTAATGCACATGTCAGTTCAAATACGGTTACCAAACGGGTCCAGTTTTTTCAGCTCATATTCTTCGGGCACTCTTAAACAAGCTACGTATAGTTTGTATTTAATCCCTAAGAATTTTTAAAATTTTTGTGACATAACAGTACATATTACACAGTCAGTTATAATAACGTGCAAAATAAAATAATATTCACCAACTAACGCACCAAAATACATAAAATTTTCATTCGTAAAAACCTCCAACATGTTTCGACCCTCTTGGGTCATCTTCAGGGAGAATAGTCTTACAGAGTTGGATGCACTTATACAGCTAAGTGAGAATGTGTCTTTGCTTTCATCCTCCGTTGTGAAGTATCTTGTACTGTGCGCGGCAGGCCGCGGACAGAACAAGACAGTGTAACAGACTATTCTCCCTGAAGATGACCCAGCAGGGTCGAAACATGTAGGAAGTTTTTGCGAATAAAGATTTTATGTATTTTGGTACATTAGTTGGTGAATATTATTTTATATGATGCAGTGCACGGACATGGAACACATTAAAAATAACGTGCATTAATTTAATTTTTTAACATTTTAAATGTTAAGTTATTCACACCGCGCATCATGTTACAATCAAAACATCAACCAAATTATGCACCGAATAAAATATTTCAGAAGCAAGTATAAAATATTTTAAATTTATAACATTTTAATGTTATGTTCATTAACATTAACATGTTATTCCTTTGCAATGGATCACGCGTTTGCTACAAGCGAGTACTGAAATTTTAAATGTAATTTTAATTAATTTTACTCATCAAAGGTTTAAACGTCTCTCTTTTCATTTTGTTTATATTTTGTACAAAATTGTAGAGAAAATCAAAACACAGGTTATATATTCAATATTTTTTTTCTGAAAATCGTGCCGTTTATGAGATATGTGAAATAATATGATACAATCAGACAGGCCACAGATGACAATATAATACGGCGCATGCGCTTTTTCATGCTGAATAACTAAGGCTACAGACACACACTCAGAATATGTAGTATTTAATGCTTTTCCACGGCAACAATGGTTACGCGAACACGCCTGTGTCACGTTATATACAGTGCCTGTCTAGTTTTAATTAGCAAACATACATAAGTGATTAATATTTATGCATATTAATTAAATTTCATTTCCTTTAAATCTCTAAACAACACTATCTGAAGTAGCGAATGTTGTAGTCATATGCAAAAGGATAACATTTGTAGACAGAAACACGATAAATGCATTAGCCTATTCTCCAAACGAAGTGCATCCATTCGAATACCAAATCATTTTCTCGCAAGTAACTGAAAGCAGTTTTCTTCATACCTGTATCATTGTTGTACTGTGCACTTTTGATTTAAAGTCACTGTTAAATTGTTTCTACACAAATAGGTGAGTGTAAACTATTTCAGACAAATATATTAGCCGCTAGTAATAGCAATATTTAGGCTATACAGTCTACGTTCTAATTACAAAATGCTCATCTTCAGACGCTGATAACTGTGTATATTCTTATGCCTTATTCACCTGTATATCTTAGGCTGTAGCAACAATTACCTAAAAAGAAATTCGCAACTTTAAGTTCTTAAGATAAAGGTAGAGCCAAAATTGTCCACCTCCACGCATTTAAGCGTAGTGGAGGTCTATCTCCATTCATTCTTAACCTCGGCACTAGATAAAGTGATCAGCATCACACCTCGGTCGCTTTGCCACCGAAGAAAGAATCACCGGTACCCACTGAACATAAATTTCTGGCCCCCAAGAGCCGGTCTGGATGTTGTGGAAAAGGAACTTTTTGCCCCTGCTAGGATTCGAATCCCGTATTTTCAAACCCAGAGCATAGTCACTATACTGACTACACCATCCTTTGGGTGATAAAATAAAACGAAATGATATGTGGACACTGCAAGAAATAAAAAAGGAGATCACAGATCACGCGAAACTTCAGCCAGAACACTGTAACGGCACGCACCAAAAATGCACCAAGAGAAGTCGAATGAATAGTGTGGATTACGACGCATGAGAATTCCCCACTCTCTGCCTGCTGTTTTATTCCCCTCTAATCCCGCTGGTCTACGTCAGCCAACTTAAAGCTCTTGTAGCTAGCGACGGTTATATCACGGGGTTATCACTGCCAACATCATGTGAAGAAAAAAGGCTATACGCATGGAGGGGAGTATAGTGAGGTACAGTAGAGGGGAGAATTTGGAGGGGTTGGTACGTGGGGCTGCTTTCCGTGAGCTCAGTATAGGCGCGAGTGGAAACATAAGTGAAGTCACCGTGCTGTATCAACTACAGATGTGACTTGGCGTTGTATGTTATAAGAGAATTCTCAGGTCTGGAGAAATTGAAAGAGGTGTGGAAGCAGCGGACGTGGAATTTTCCAAGACAGTACCTGGCATTTGTATCGATGGGAAGACAAAAGGTTAAAACAGATCTTAAAGAACATGAATGTAGAAGATTGGGCTGGTTTGTGATAGGTTATGATAGGATATGTACAAGTTAATAAAACTTCAGGTTTCATAAAACGTGTGAAATTTGTTGATAGTGTAGTTGAATGTCCGGTTTTGGAAAAATGACTATTGCTGTATGGAAGTATAGAAAATTTATACCTTTTTTGAATATTGTGTACCAAGAACCAATCGATAACACGTAACAACGTGAACAGGAACTACGGGTTACTGAGGCCAATTACATTATGCGTAGATGTAGAAACCAAACTACGAACAGAGGAGTGGCGTAGATGTAGAAACCAAACTACGAACAGAGGAGTGGCGTAGATGTAGAAACCAAACTACGAACAGAGGAGTGATTTCAAGCTTCCGCCACTATTTAGATGAGATTTGCACTCTTCTGGGATATTACACACCGTAGAGTGGTAGTTCTGTACCGACGTTTCGGGAGAACTTATCGGTCTCACTTTCAAAGGACAAGTTTTCTTTCTTGGACTTGTTGAACCTTGAAGACGGAAAGCATAAATTTTGCCGAAACTTCGGTTCCGAATTACCACTCTACGCTGCGTAATATTCCAGAAAGACGCATATCTCATCTACTAGCAGACAAATTTAGAGCGGAGAATTATTCTAAAGAAACAGCGTGTATTGTGGAACAAAATACTGCTTGATTCATCCTGTGAGTATAGTGACTGTCAGCCCACGGTCACGTAAAATATTCCTTGTATGTATTTAATTTCATTCATTCATACCAACATTCAAGCTGACCTCACAGGCGATCTAATGATCGAGGTCAATCATCGAAAGAATATTTGACCCCAAAAAAAGGCTATTACCGCCAGGTCTTTATAATTTAATGTATTCAACGTGTTTAAGCCAAAACTAAATGTTGCCGAGTGCCTCCAGAGCGGTCGGTGTGTACACGCTTACCGTCTTCATGAGCAGGGCTGACTTTAAGCTGTGAGTACGCTCACGGTCAGTTTAACCCTTTAAACACGAAGCGTATCTGTTTTACATAAGGACTCAGTGCGTACCGCGCTGTAAACACTCTCCACTTCGGTTATAAAAACCAATCTCTTAATGTTTTATAAGGCAAAAGTTGCTGTTTGTTCTGAGATCCGTACAAAACACATAAACGCAATGTGGGCACCACGTAGAATTTTTTGATATTAAACCTGGTGGTACGTAAAGTTGCCGCTAGGCTTTAAAAGGTTAAGGTAAGCTCACGGCCAAGGATTTGTGTTGAGTAATCACAATGAACACTCTTGCAACCCTCAAGTACACTCACAAGTCTGAAGATAAGAGGAACGTTAGTCTGTAACTTTCCTTAAATGCCATACCACTTGTGTCCCGTCTGTACTTTAAAATTAATTAGAACGACGTGCCATATTTTGCCTCTAAGTAACATTAAAAAATCGTTATATTAGACAATCAAGAATGACAATTAAGATTTACATACTAATGTAAGATTCCTGCTTAATGGTTTAGCATAATTAATATTCTGCCTTCTTCAACACTAAGATGCACTAAGTGTGCATTAATTCAACACCGGGAATAGATTGGCCACTTACACTAAAACAGCACACAGTAAGTGTATTTACAAAAATGTACACTGCACTTTGTATCTACATATGGGTCAAGACAAGAATCGTCACAGATTCCCCATCACATTTCCATGTGCAAAAAGGTACTTCCCTCAGCGTGCCTTTCACTTTCTCACCACTTGTGACCATTTATCATCGCTCTCTCCCTATCTGCAGCGGAGAAAGACGGAATATCCCTTGTTTCGTTATCACAAACGCACTTCCGACAGTTCTCGCTTAGTTTACTGTAAAATCGGCTGTTCTCTATTGTAACTGCGCGCTTCGTTCTTTTGGTACGAACAATTCAGCAGATTTATAGGTATAAGATTTCTCACACCGATGGGGTTTAAATCAGAGTACGTTTAGGAAAATACAAGCACAATACCAAATAACGAGGGATAATTAGGCCCTAAGGAAAGAGGAGTGTTTGAGTTTGAGGCATGGCTACTGTTTGAATTATTAGGTTAGTTTCCGATGCACGTCCTGCGTATTTGAATCTGGCAGTAAATTTAAAATAATTGACTGCTGTTTATGAATACCTGTACAGAAGTCGTGTGACTTAATATCACGTACAGTCAACGTCGATACGGCTGAAATGTTTGTTTACCCCACCCTGTGACGGTATATCGAGCGCTGGGGGGGTGGGGGTGATACTCGAAATACTGTAACATTTTTAAAGGTTTAACATTTATTTAAAACGATAAAGGTTAAATTACAAGCTGAGGACATATGAAATTTCAGTATTTCTGTACGTACTTGCAAATCATTTACGCCCTTGTCCTAATAGCGTCACATATTGCTACACAATTTTTACCATTTCAGTGCCCTAGCCATATTGCTTATGCTTCCCTCAGCGTTTCGTGTTTCACATCTTTCAGTTTTTTTTGTATTTTCGCAATTGCGTGATTTCGGGCTTCCACCACCTTGTAAATTAGATCTTTGCTGTCCTGCCATTTTACGCAGAGTACACTGGTAGTTAATTACAGACGATTCGGTACAACCTACCGGTCTCATTTTCAAGGATCAAACTCGACACTTGAAATGGGGACGACAGGTTTTCCAAAGACGTCGGTAACAAGCTACTAATCTGTGCTGCGTAAAATACCAGAAGAGCGAAAACCTCATGTGTAACACTTGATAGATTTTTCTACTTATTCTTTTAACCGACAGTGTTACAAAAACAACGTAGACTGATAGTTTTGTGCCAAAATGAGGAAAAATATTTGGTTACGTTCTGCTACCAGAAATTTGTCTTATTCTTTTAACCGACAGTGTTACAAAAACAACGTAGACTGATAGTTTTGTGCCAAAATGAGGAAAAATATTTGGTTACGTTCTGCTACCAGAAATTTGTCTCTATGAAAGCAGATGTGTTTTCTTCCACTAACACATAACAATGTGCTTTTCCCCTTATTTCAGCATTAAAATTAAGAGTCATGTTCTTCTGACTGTGACGTAAGGGAAGCGTGATTACCTCGGTAAAGCTTGTCACTTCGAAATTCTTCAGACCAGGATTGATAGTTTGAAATCTGCGGGGTAAGGAAGCAAGGCAAAGGAGAGGCAAGAGGAAGCCGGGGCTTATAAGGTCAGTATTAGTTTTAGTGCATGGCGAGTGAATGAAAAACTCCAACGTCAAAGATATCGGCCGCTAGAATATTCGACAAGAGATATCTGGTAGGGTGTAGAAGGTAAACGTTTTTACACAAATACTAGTAGCTAACCCGTCTTGTCTCGACAAGCAGAAAACCTAATCCACACTATCAGCGTTACTTAAATGTCTTCTGACATGGCTGTACATAGGGAAATATTTAATATTTATGGGCACATTCTTTCCATCGAAAATTTTGGCCGATGACGGCTGGCGAGGGTGGCGCTACATAGAGGAATATCTAACTATCTAACTAACCAACCAACTAACTAACTAACTAACTAACTAACTAACTAACTAACTAACTCCCTGGAGCAGAGGCCTTCTTAAGAAGCTAACAGTTTCTCAGTTAGTCAAGAAATTCCCCGCATTTTATGGAACCCGAAGGTTCATTACTGCATTCACAAGAGCCCGCCACCTGCCCCTATCCTGAGCCAGTTCAATCCAGTTCATGTCCACCTATCCCACTTCCCGAAGATTCCCCATCTATGCCTGGGTCTCCCAAGTGGTGGCCTTCCATCAGGTCTCCCCGCCAAAATCCTGCATGCACGTCTCTTCTCCCCCATAAGCGCTACATGCCCCGCCCATCTCATTCTCGATTTGATTACCCGAATAATATTTGGTGATGAGTACAGGTCATTAAGTTCCTCGTTACGTAGTCTTCTCCACTCTCCTCTCGCCTCGTCTCTCTTAGGCCCACATAGCTATAAGGAGGAATTCCAGAGTTAAAATAATAGACAATTTGTGTTCAAAAACCTACATGAGCGACAAGTGAGGGTGGTGCTGTATCGGGAGGAAGAGTTATGTTCGCCTACTTTGTGTACAGAAAAAGAAATATTCCTCCCAGTCTGATATTTTATAGAGTAAGCAAAGAAATAACACCGACAAAATTTTACGGCTTGTAGACAGGACCAAAATAAGGGTTTTTAGATATAGAACGCATATGTTCGACGCATTGGATCGTCAAAGGCCATGACAGACATTCCTCGACAAATAACACCACCCCCAGGGATAGTAAGGGGACACTACACATGCCATTAAGGCCCAAGGTGTAGCTGCAACCTTTCGTTAGACTCGGCCTTAGACCGCGGGGGGGGGGGGGGGGGGCTAGCCCCACGCCCCTGCCGCTTTATCCCAGGGAAAGACCCAGTACCCGTGTTCAGGAGGTTCTCAGGGGTAGTAGAGGGGGTGAAAATAAGAATTAGAAATAAGGAGATTATGTCCGAAAATACGTTGCTTCGACATAATGGGGCTTCAACTTCGCGTCAAATATTTATTGGCTGCCAGTCCTAACCCCCTCCCGTATATGGCGCTCAGCTATGCCCAACCATGGCTTTTCAGGATATAAGTTCCTGATCCAAAAAATCCTTATTTTACTTCCACCTTTAATATCCCTAAAAGTTTGTCGGTGGTATTTCTTTCCAATTTCATCTGAAAATCATAAAATTATCACTTCCTGTCGGTTCGTTTATCGTATTAACCTAGCTCACTCAACTGACCTCCTACACGAGCTGCTAAGTAGCAGAAGGAAATAACAAACAATACTTATCAGATAAAAAAGGACCCTGTACTTTTCCCATTAGGATATCAAAGTTCTCCATATAATGGCTACGCCAGTGTATGATACAGCAAACATATCGTGCTAGCGTCCTCTCCACAATCAGTACCACAGTGTATACAATATTTCCCACAGCCTAACCCAGAGCACCCTTGATGTAAGCTGATGAGGTGCCAGCCAGTGACGCTGGTGACTTGCATTGTGTCCCTTTGTGCCAGTCAAGATCACACACGACGTCGTCTCCATTCGACTGGTACAATTATCACAATCACAAATGTACACACAGGAGCAACGCACACGCAGACAGAGCTATGTCCGTCATCATAGTCATATTCCAAAAAAACTAGAGTTTCTGTAAAGTTACTTGTAGGTTTGTGAAGTTTTGATTAAGAAGTCGCATTATTTTCTTCTATTGTCGAATGCAAATGTATCAGGAAAATATCTTGTTTGAATACTAACCTAGGTCTTCCCATATTCACGTTTTTCCACCATTTTATTCAGAACCTCCAAAAATATCCAAATAAGGGCATGGTTAATTAGTCCCTCTAACATGCTTGACAAAATCCTTCAGTACACACAAATGCAACAGCATTGTGATAGGAATAAAGTGAAAATGGAGTACAGTGAAAAAGAAGTGAACAAGAAAGGAAATACAGGACTTAGGATAGGGTTGACAAAAACAGGGTGTCAGGGAGTAAATAAAAACAAGAGTTTCTGCTCAATTATTATAATTGGCAAAGGACGAAAGGGCAGGATACATCAAACTCATTCTTAAAATATTTTAATATCTACTGTTGAAATAGGAAGAGGCAGTTTAAATTATAAAAACGGGACAAATTTAATCTACTAGAATTATTAATTTCTCGCATTTTTCATTTTTCTCCTGCAAAACAATTCCCGAGTAGGTCCTAAAGTTAGGCGACGACAGCTTCCTGCCACATCCTTTCCTTTTTATAATTTACTACCAACCAGACATTCGAAGCTAAGAAATTTGAGTTACGAAGAGTTTCATTAAACGATTTATAAATAAATAACCACATAAAGTGATCGTGTAAAGCTGCAGGTCTGTATGCAGAATTAAAATTGACGTAAACCCTGTGGGGTTCATTATATATAAAGTATGTCCCAAAAATCAGTTGACTCAGAATTACATTCCTTCTTAATATTGGGAATATTCACGTTTGTTAACACTGGTATGGTTTAGCTGCACGCATTGATTCGAATTCAGTTACTCCAGTTCCACGCAAGCACAATTTTTGTAAATTCAGTAAACAATAAACAAATTTACAGGATATTTTTTTATAAATTTTACTAAGCCTTTAACTGACTTTTAGGCCACGATGTCTACATAAACATACATGCAATATATATACATACACATATACATGTATACATTAACCCTTTAAAGACGAAGCGTATCTGTTTTATATAAGGACTCAGTGCTTACCGCGCAGTAAACACTCTCCACTTCGGTTATAAAAACCAGTCTCTTAATGTTTTATAAGGCAAAAGTTGCTGTTTGTTCTGAGATCCGTACAAAACACATAAACGCAATGTGGGCACCACGTAGAATTTTTTAATGTTAAATCTGGTGGTATGTAAAGTTTCCGCTAGGCTTTAAAAGGTTAAAGCACAAAATATCAGTGTTACCAGTATATCAGAATGTGTACTCTACCTGGCATGTAAGTATTTATTATTTGCTTCCTTGCTTGTTCCTTATTCATCTGTACAGTCCGTGTTCCTTCTGTTTGATCCATATCTTTCCTTTCACAATGTATTCCACATTTCACTATGACTGTAAACACATGAAATAGCGTTCTCCTAGTGTTTAGTGCTAAGGTCTCTCGCGATCTGCTAGTTACTATTACATCCGACTGATGCTCTATCACATGAAACGGATAGACTCATGCTTGCCAACCTTTGGGACTTTACTATTTTATGATATCAATTCAAGTGTACTGTGTTTGGTTATTAATTTTCGTTAATATAAGTTTTCGTTGTGTGTGTGTATGTGTGTGTGTGTGTGTGTGTGTGTGTGTGTGTGTATATATATATATATATATATATATATATGATGGCGGAGTAGGGAATAATGTAATTTTTCCGTGGATAATAAAAGACAGACCTGCTTAACAATAGGAAATATTTTTCCTAAATTTCGGACACGGAAAATAAGAAAATATTCTCTCGCATTTAACCTGTGCCTGTCTTCCTCATCTACCACTAACTGTCACTAGTATTTTGCCTGCAGTTTAGGATCCGTGCATTTTCGGGTTATTATTTGTGTTGAAGGAGGAATGGTCTGTAATGAAATTAGTGTGGGGGAGGAACAGTCTAAGCTTGCAGAATAAAATTCTACATACATTAATAATAAATACAGTCAGACACGCCACAGTATATATATATATATA
Organism: Coptotermes formosanus; assembly: GCA_013340265.1. Classification (NCBI taxonomy): domain Eukaryota; kingdom Metazoa; phylum Arthropoda; class Insecta; order Blattodea; family Rhinotermitidae; genus Coptotermes; species Coptotermes formosanus. The sequence goes on from BLKM01000284.1 coordinate 175,767, forward strand.
TACTTCGCACATTATGTCTTTTATTCTAAGGTTGTGCCAATATGCTACATGTTTCGGCTCGGCCGAGCCATCGTCAGGTACATGTGTAAATGTTAAAACTCAGATCCTTAACGATGTAACATAAAATATCGCAAAAATGGTATAAAAGCATCACTGAAACTTCACCAGTTCACTGTTTTTGGCTGTAAAACCATTCGGAGGAAAACGGATCTAACTTAACCCTACGTCAATACAATGATTTATCTAACATCCATCCATATGTCGGTTTTTTTTTTGGAAGAATTATAGAATACGTTTCAGAAGATATATATTGTGGTGTGTCTGACTGTGTTTATTATTACTGTATTTAGAATAACACACCGTGATGACCCAAATTAAGAAATTTCTACATTCATTTCTTTTGTCTCCTTGTACAGGCTCACTAGATAACCGATTACCGCGTCGCTCTTTATATAATCAGCCCAAAGACAATAAACGTTAACCAATCAGCGGCTAAGGCACGATATGCTGTAGGATGCATGGCTGTGCAGTCGGTACACAAAAGCTCCGACTCCAACTCCTCGATTTTTAAAACTTCCCACTCCGACTCCTTCATAATAGCTCAATATGTATTAATAACGGTAAACCTATAAGACGTTTCGTCGCCACCACGTGAATCATCAGGCTACTGTTTAGACTTATAACCTATATTTAAGTATAAGTCTAACGGTTACTGTAGCTATCAGGGCTCTGGGTTTGGAGTATCTAGTTAAGACTTTAGACTGAGGTCGGAGTCGGAGTCGGTACATTTTTACCGACTCCGACTCCACCTAAAATTCCTTCCGACTCCGACTCCACAGTCCTGGCTGGATGTTTTAAATTTGGTGACGTATATAGTCCATTCCTATCCTCAGCCGAGATGCTATAAAGATTGATGCGCGCACAGGGGAGGAACGTAGGGCAGTGCATCACATTCAGAAAAATAAAAGAGGGTTGATGTGCTGGTGGCCAATTCTGCACGCGTTGCAAAGGGGCAGAGCGGTGGGAAAACCGTCTTGCCCCTCACATAGCGCATGCGAGGTTCCGCAGTTTACCCTAAACGCGTGGTTCCTGGGTCAACTGAAACTGGAGTTGTCATGGCCGTGACGTAAGCACGGCTGCTGATGACGTGTTTGAGCAGCTGTGGTTGTAAATCAATTCTAAATAGTGGCCAGGGGCAGAAACTAATTACTTTCTATTTTTCAATAGAAATATGATAACCAAATGACGTTTAGTGCAGGTGGAAATTAACGATGGTAAACATGAGCTTTGAACCAATCATTAGAACACTTTAGACACATTTATTAAGAGCGTAAAGCTGTATTCCGTGTATGCACTCTAAAAGAAAACACAAATTTGTATTTGGGGAACTCATTTCTCCGTTTTGTTTAAAATTCTGTCGTCCACATACAGAAGTATCGAATATATCCGTGTTCCAGGATATGTCGCTATGTATACTAGCATATAGGTACTGTTCCCTAGTCATGAGAATGCAGTTGACGTGCACAAATTAAGTGGTGTGTTACTGTCCCCAAAAATGGGACGGTCGACTTTGTCAGCGCAAATCACTGCCAAGGTCAACTGCAGACTCCACAGGTAGTAACTATACCAGCCTTCCATCTTCAGGAAGTCTAAGAAGAGTTCTGAAAAGAAGAACTGTATTGTTATAAAGTTTTCAGAGATACAGATGTCATAATGTACATAATAAGAGTTAATTTTACATTGCATGTTTATCTTATTAAATATTCAGTGTTTTATATATAAAGTAAACGGTTTATGATTTACCACGTAAGTTAATGTCTTGTTTGCGCCGTTTGTATACAAAAATATGTTTTTGTTTGATTGCGTCAGTGGCAGCTTTACGACATTTGTGCGAAAGTGTGCCACCTAAAGTTTACAGCTCCAAATAACTCAATAATTTAAAGTAATGTAGATCAGAGTTAGGAAGTAAGGGAAAGAGGCATAAAATGATGAAGGAAAGGAAGAAGGAAGGAGAGACTTGGAGATACAATACAAATTATTCCCCGCTGAATTTCAACGGGTCTTATGCACCTGCATCTAAAATGTTGTAAACGAGAGTTGAATAAATTTTATGGGGCGTCCGATGAGTCAGCTGGTGAAAAGTACTGGTTTTCTTTTCGTTCCAACATATTGCTATTTTAACGACGTCAGGATTCGAAGACGTCACTGTGACTGTCCTTTTCTAGCAGCGTAATGTTTAGAAAAACAAGCAAGTACCAGGAATATTTTGGAAATAACTCAATGGAACATAATACTTTCTTAAAAATCTGATAGTTTCTAAGTTAGTCAAGAAGTTCCCCGCGTTTTATGGAACCCGAAGTTTCATTACCACATTGACCACAGCCCGCCACCTGTCCCTACCCTGGGCCAGATCAATCCAGTCGACGCCTTCCCATCCTATTTCTTGAAGAAACACTTTAATATTATTCTCCAGTCTACTCGTTTGTGTTCCAAGTGGTTCCTTTCATTCAGGTTTCCCCATCAAAATCCTGCATGTACTTACCAGAATTTAGAAACTATGGAATATCAAGAAACCTAGTTGGAAAACTGTTAAATATATTTTTAAAGCTAGTATCTATGTCGTGCAAAGCCAGTATGGCAGTGGAGTCGTCATACCATCTCACATGATCGCGAAATTGGCATAAAGAAACATGTAGTAACCCTAAGGATTCAGTGGCGAATAAATGGAACTTGAAATATCGAAAATACCACCGGTAGCATTCTGAAAGCCATGAAGTTCCTTCGTTAGGTACGTGAAGAACAAAAAGTGCCGTCTGTTGGCTGAAAATAAGCAAGAGTGGCGGACTCTTCTGAAACCGGTAATGAAACTTCCTCGGGTTGCATAAAACGCGGATAATTTCTTGATTAGCTGAAGAGTTTTTAGTTTCTCAAAGAGCACTTTGTTCCATGTACGTAGCTACATATTCATTGCACCACAGAGCTGTGTTCGTGTTCTGTTTCCTACCACCCCTAAAATACAAATCCGTTCCAGTAACTGACACTAGCAGCCTGTCCGGCGGTTACCCACGCGAAGTGCATTTTACGCTTTCAGACAGACACCATCATTTGCGCGATTTCAGGCTTCCGCCGCAGTATAAATGTCTTCCCTCTTCTAGGCTGTTATGCAGCGAAGATTGGTAGTTACCGACGTTTCGAGACAGGCTAATCCGTACCATTTTCGAGGGTCAAACAATCTCTCCCATTTTCTAAGGTCACGAAACCTAAGTGTTTGACCTTTGAAGATGGGACCGATAGGCTGTCCTGAAAAGTCGATATCACACAACATTGCGTAACAACCCAGAAGAGCGAAGACCTCAGGTCCAAAAGTTGTTAATAAGGAGAAATGAGCAGAGTCACGCTGCACACTTAGAAGTAGGTGGTGACCGCAAGGGCCATGCTTGGGTGGCTTATATTTCTAACACGTAACACCAACATGAATCTGCTTTAATTAACTTGTGTTGCATAAACCTCACGAAGAAAAACATATGTGCGAAACTGTGGGAGAATATGACTGTAGTTGAGGGGGTTATGAGTATAGAGGGGAAAGGTCAAACGTATAAACGGTTGCCGTCCAGACCCCAAACCATCCAGCAAGCCGACGGATATGGAAATGAGCTGTAGCTTATAATGCAAACTACAGTAATGGCTTTGTGTGGGATGCAGACAGGCGCGTGCAATGAACGCAGACGCGTGCCATGAGAGTACAGATTTCAATAGCCACAAGAGGAAGCTTCGCTCTCGATGGTTTGATGCGCTGGGGTCGGCAGGCTGCAGCCGTGGGAATCAATGCAATACACAGACCCCCGTTACTCAAACCACCCTGCACAAACAGCTGATCTGACTAACGTATCCTGCTATCCATTCTTCACAAATCCTACTCCCATGAGGGTTTTAAAATTAGCTTCCAAAACAGATTGTCAATTTGAAAAGATCAACGGATTGATGGTTTAGAATCTACCCTTATACTGGTTAGTGATGTTTATTGTAAAACACTTCCAATACCGCAACGAGTAGCTTATCTTTCACATCTTCATACGGGACATGTGCAGTCTCTGAATTTGAAATCTCATTAGATAAAAAAGGGTATTGCCTTTGGCTCTTAGTAATGTGTCCAGAGCACACCGTCTAAGGATTTGATTCAATGGTCAAAAAATTGCCCTGTAATTTGGGTATGAAACAGACGTTTTGTTATATAATTTAAAACAAAAATATGGCTACTCGGTGAAATAAAAATTGTTGCTGTTACCGTCCATGACACAGCTTCTGAGTACCTAACACCATAGACTTACACACTTTAGGTAAATTTCTGTACACAGTAACATGCAAGTGGAAAAATGAAGGGACAAAAACGGTGAAGAATCTAGAATAAATGAGAGAAAAGCAATAATAAATAGAAATATAATAACAAATATTTATATGCGTAAACTTATATGAGGTTAACACCTAAACAGAAGGCAGTAATTAGTCAAAATATATCTTAGCTACTGGTATTAAAAGCACTGGATGTAAGAACAAAGGCAAAGCAGTCCCATTACAGGTCTGGACAGGCCCACAGGGTTCCAGAAGGTTGAGGCTCCCAGATTTCTAGACAGTCGGCACTTGAAGGTGGTAAGGTTGTCAGCCCTACGCACCGGCCGCCTTTACCCTCCCAGGAAATATTCCTGGTACTCATTTCTGTTAGAGGCTGAGTCGACCCCAGGGCCATAGTGCGGCCGGAAGGACTATGTCAATGAAAAATTCCAGTGACATCATCGGCAATCGAACCCGCGACCTTCCGATTTGTAACGCAGTGCCTCAACCAACTACACCACCGCGTGCTGGATGTGCTCTAACAAAAACCCGGTGTTACCTGCTACATGCAAAAACACAAACGAAACTCAAATAATAAATTTGAATTTGAATTAAAATTTGATTATGGACGGGCTGACGTTCGGACAACACTGACCCTACCATGTCGATTGCTAAAATTACGAACACTGAACAGCGGACAATAGGTCTACCAGCTACGTTGTTTTAACAACATAGGATAAACAGCGTGACTCGACATCCTATATAAACCGTAAAAACATGTTCCTTGGTAGTGGGTTCTGATGAAGAGATAAGCAGGTAAATGCGCAGCGTCTATCAAGCGGAGATCTGAAGAACAGTACATTTTATAAGCTGATACCGGTTCTGAGGACCCTGGCGGACATAGGGAATCCGCACGACCCGTACCGTTGTCTCACCAAACAGGAGGCATGCCTCAACATGCTTCAACAGAGACATGGAACGAAGTTAGAGCAACGCGGTGTTGTATTGTCAGAGCGACTGACGTTACGGCATTGTTCGCTACGTCACAAACACGGAACAACACAACAAAGAAGATTTACCGAAATTCGTATGTAGACTTCAAACCTGCTCTGAAAAATATGCCGCACATAATTAATGGTAGTAAAAAAAATTGCACACAAGTACATTGAAATCAGTTTATATACAAAATGACCTATTACGTGTTTCTACCAACCATGTGGCCATATTTCAAGGAGGTAAAATACAAAAGACGAATATATTAAAGATCATAAAATTAAATTAATGAAATATGAGAAAAATCCACAGATATAGAAAGACAAAGAATATATAGCTTAAAACACACAAATAAAAGTTGTTTGTAATAAAAATGTACTAATATTTTACTGGAAGTTATATTTGTGTGATCAAAGTGCCGAATATTTATACAAAATTTTTATTTATTTTTAATGTGTTCCATGTCCGTGCACTATATTATACAAAAACACTAATCACCAACAAATGCACAAAGAGAGTTTTATCATCAATTGTAACACACTCCTACATGTTTCGACCCTGCTGGGTCACCTTCAGGAGAACTTTTTATTATCGTTACACTAATGTTGCATTTTATAGTTGAGTGAGAATGTGCTGTTGACTGTGTACTGCGATAAGAAAAATGTTCTCCCTGAAGATGACGCAGCAGGGTCGAAACATGTAGGAGTGTGTTACAACTGATGATAGAACTCTCTTTGTGCATTTGTTGGTGATTAGTATTTTTTATTTCTTTATCTGTAATTTATTTAACGAAGCTGTCAGGAGCTACGTTTATAGGCCTACAACGTTTGGCGCTACAATAATTAGTGAACTATAATTTGCACAGAACTTCGAGGGATAAAACGCTGGTCTGTTTGACGCACTATCCGGACACTGGCCAATCCTAAAAAGTCAAAACTCCATTAATGAAGGAATGAGGAACAGACTGAAGTTAGGGAATGCTTGCTATCGTTCAGAGTAGAATCTTTTTTCTTCCAATTTCCTATCCAAAAATATAAATATTAAGGTATACAGAACTATAATTTTGCCTGTTGTTTTGTATGGGTGTGAAACTCGGTCTCTCACTAAGAGAAGAACATACGCTAAGATTGTTCGAGAATAGGGTGCTGAGGATGATATTTGGGCCTAAGAGGGACGAGGTAAGAGGACAGTGGAGACGACTATATAAACAGTAACTGGAACCATCGTCACATAAGAAGCTTATATAAACCCAGGAAGGTCACTCGGGATGGTTTAGTGTCCCAGGTAAGTATGGAACCACTCACAGACGAGATGCTAGTATGAAGGCTGACACTTGATAAAAATTGCCCCGTTTACAGTGACATTAAATTGACGTAATGGATAGACTGCAAAAAAGTATGCCCACCGGGGGGGAAAGAAATTTATATTTTGTACAAACAATACAAGGGCTTAATATTCTACTGTGACAGTTACATACCCATCCCATAATTTGAAAACGAAGTACACAAATTCGTAGGTCAGAAAACCTCTTATTATTTAACACTGTCTACGTGTTTCGGCCCCCTGGGCCATTTTCAGGGAGACCACTCTAATTACTACAGGAAAGCATTCAGGGCTACTACATACCTGCGAATTTGTGTACAGTGTTGTTTGCATTATTAGATAACATTGAAATGTACGGTGGAAAGTATTACGAAGTTATACCCTTAATTGCTGAACTGAATAATGCCTCTATTCATCACCAGCAAACTTGTGATCATATCCTCAAGTAATTGCCAGTAATTTTCGTGCACCTAACTTAATTGGTACCTTAGAGTACGGTATTATCGTGAACGTCATCAACAATAACAAACGAAACAGTGCGGTCGGGCAACCTGCTTTTATTTTCCTTCGTGTTTGGTAAGTCCGCGGTTCAAATCTCAGCCCACAGATCTGCTACGCCTGAATGAGGAGTTAGTGATATTGCCAGGTCTTTTAGTGACATTCCCACGTCCTCTAGAGATATTCCCAGATCCCTTAATGATATTCCCGGGTCCGTTAGTGATATTCCCAGGTCGTTTAGTGATATTCCAGGTCCTTTAGTGATATTCCCAGATCCTTTGATGATATTCCCAGATTCTTTAGTGATATTCCCAGGCCCTGTGGTGATATTCCCAGGTCCTTTAGTGATATGTCTAGGTCCTTAGTGATGTTCCAAGGTCTCTTAGTGATATTCCCAGGTCCTTAGTGATATTCCCAGGTCCTTAGTGATATTCCCAGGTCCTTGAGTGATATTCCCGGGTCCTTTAGTGATATTCCCAGGTCCTTTAGTGATATTACCAGGTTCTTTAGTGATATTCCTAGGCCCTGTGGTGATATTCCCAGGTCTTCTAGTGATATGTCCAGGTCCTTAGTGATATTCCAAGGTCCCCTAGTGATATTTCCAGGTCCTTAGTGATATTCCCAGGTTCTTTACCCAAGTTGGGCCATGGGTGCCCCCTTCCTCGTACTTATCAATTCACTCTAAGTCATTGTCCTAATTTTTGTTGCCTGAAGTGGCCTGAGTCTCGGACAGTGACATTAAATAAACTATAAATAAAAAATTAATAAATAAATATTTTATCTATATTGTTGATTTTACTTAAAATATTTTTCTCTTCTCCAAATTGTTCAGACCGGCTACCGGGTCCAGCCAGCCTCCTGTTCAGTCGGTACAGGAGTACCTTCCTGAGGGTAAAGTGGCCGGGGCGTGAAGTTGACGGCTCACTTCCATATAGCACCGAGGTTAAGAAAGAATGGAGCTACACCCTAGACGCCTTCGTGTCTTGGCCAGTGACAAATTTACCGTTTTAACTTTCTTTCTTCAATATTCATTCATTCATTCATTCATTCATTCATTCATTCATTCATTCTGTATTCTTACGACAGGCCCGTAGCCTCTTCCAAAGCAAGGTCTCCACAGAGCGCGATCTAGTGCTTCCTCTTTCAATTTCCAGTATCCTCTCGTTTCCTTAAGGTCGTCCAGTAGACGCTTACATCTTCTTCCTCGTCTTCCCGTCACTTCTATCCTTCTCTCTATATTTCCTTCAATAACGTGTTTCAGAAGGCAGTTCCTACACAATATGTGACCAATCCAGTTAGCCTTCCTTCTGTTTATTGTATGTAGGCTGTTCCTTCCCTCCTTGCCTCTGTGTAACACTTCTTAAATTCTCACACGATTGGTCCAACTGAACTTCTCCATTTTTTCCAGGGCCACATTTCACAACTTTCCAAGTGTTTCTGATCTACTTTCCGCAGTATCCTTAAACATTATGCATACCCAAATATATCGAGAATATTAGTTATAGATATCACAATACACCGCCACTAATTTTCATGCTAGGTACAAGAAAGGTCAAGAAAAGCTCATTTGGTAATAACACAACGCAGACTTAAATTTATGCTTCACATAAAGTGGTGGTTATGTATGACAGACAAACCCGATAGCTCAGCCGGTGTAGTGATTAGCCTACAGGATGGACGACCGAGAAATCGCGGTTTGACTCCTGGCAAGGGCAAAATTTTTCTCACCCCCCGAAGTCCCCTGACCGGCTCTGGGGCCCACGCAGCAATATATTCAATCGGTATTGGGGGTAAAGCAGGGCCGGGAAGTGAACCTAACTACTTATCTTCATCTGGTACCTAAGTTAAGGATAATTAGTGTCACAATGCCACTCCTTTCCATATGTCTTCGTACCTAGAGGTTGGGGCAAATTTATGTATGTGACCGATATGAAAGAAGACTCTAAACGCCTCCAACAAATTTTACGTAGTCCCAAATATTAAAGCAAACTCAAATCTTCAACCAGGTCCATAGATGAGGCTCGGCCCACACACACGCAGGCAGACACAGACAGGGACATCCTTCTAAAAACAGAGTACTTTCACTTCGTGTTCTTGGTACAGCTAACTCGTAAAATGGCTTAAGAAAACTTAATTTCCCTGAGATTGAATGCAAACGAAGAATCCAATTTCAGACGTGAAACTTTTACTACAATCGATTTTCCTTCACTGCCAGTCATTAATGAAATCTTTCAGCAACGACATCCAGGACACCCTATCGTTACCACAGTCCGTTCGTGCAATAAAGACGTGTCTTTTACCTTTTAAGAGTGTAATTACACGTGCATCCTGGCGGGCTACAGTATCAAAGGTGCCATGATCAATGCGAGTTACTGTATCTACACCAGCAGATGCGGGGCCAGCCGTTCACCCCACTTCTGAACCATTTTACCCGCCAATTTACACATGCAGACTCAAAAGCAAACGGTTGCGCCCTCCCTGCACCTCGCTGATGGTCCGGACGCCGTCTGATTGTTTGGCTGTAATTCAAATCACGTGACCAACTGAACTGCCATCACCTGCTCCATGCCAAGCCGTCAGAAGGGACAAATCTGCAGTACTGTACGTCAGACACTGTTTTATTTTATTGGCGATAAAGCCAACCAATAAGACCATATAGGTAATATGAGAAAGTGGTACTGAAATTTGATTTGAATTTAATTTGTACACACGTTACGAAAATTGTAGTCTGGATAAAAAGCCAATGATAATTTATTTTTTGATACACTTTTTATTTGTTGTAAAAAAAACAAACACTGTCAAATGCCGTCCTCACAAGTTTCTAATTTAAAAATTTAAATTAGAAAGTTGTGAGGACGGCATTTGACCGTGTTTGTTTTTGCAATATACTCACATCGGTATGCATTCTGTAAAGATTTATCTGTTGTGTTTATTTTTCCCTTAATGATGACATGAATAAAGAGAAATGGGGATTATGTAGTCCTACTTGGTGAAATCAGGAAGCGTCGTAGTCCTTCCCTCTCCTACCTACTCACAGCAGGTGTCGAGTTTGTTTATTTTCACTTGATCACACTCAAGCACACACCACAGTCGGTAGGATTCCTCTGGACTAGGGATCGGCTCGTCGCAGAGACCTCTACCTGACAAAACAAACACTGTACAAGAGACAAAAATCCATGCCCCCGGTGGGATTCGAACCCACGATCCCAGCAAGCGCTCGGCCGCAGACCTACGCCTTAGACCTCGCGGCCACTGGGATCGGCCGAAATTAGGAAATATACAGTTTGGAAAACTCATGTTGTTACTCGGAAAATTATAGTCCTGGTTTTCGACCTTCTGGAATGTTAGACAGCGTAGTTTCCTAGTTGGTTACCGACGTTTCAGGAGAGCATATCCATTGTACTTTCAAGGCTGAAGCAATCGAAGAAGAATATCTTGCATTCTATCATCCCGATGGATTTCTGAATTACTGAAGGTCAAGAGAAGAGAAATAAATTCACAATTTTGCCAGCTGTTTTACATTGTTCCGAAATGTGGTTTCTTACCCGGGTAGAAGAAAAATTAAAAGTGTCTGGAAAGACTGCCGACAAAACAACTTTTATATAATCGATATTTTAGGTTTACACAGCGGAGTAGTTCAAGATTATTTTCTTCTGTAATATGACGATATGTAAACGTGTAATCGGATCCCGACGTTTCGAAAACATCAACCCCAAACGTCAAGATCCGAATATCACTTACGTATTATGAAAAGGTATAGACTTGAGCTGTTCGTTCTGATGGGATATAAGAAGCGCAGAACTGTATTTAGTCGCTGACGTTTCGGGAAAACCTGTCCGTCCTATTCTCAAGGGTCAAGAAGTCCTTGCAAATAGGGCCGATAGGTTGTCCCGCAACATCTGTAAATAAATACCAATCTGTGCTTTGTAACACAACAGAAGAACAAGGATGCCCTTCATAACGCCAGGAAAGCCAAAAATCGCGCAATGTAAACGCTTCTCTTTAACCCTTTAAAGACGAAGTATATCTGTTTTATATAAGGACTCAGTGCCTACCGCGCTGTAAACACTCTCCACTTCGGTTATAAAAACCAATCTCTTAATGTTTTATAAGACAAAAGTTGCTGTTTGTTCTGAGATCCGTACAAAACACATAAACGCAACGTGGGCACCACGTAGAATTTTTTAATGTTAAACCTGGTGGTATGTAAAGTTACCGCTAGGCTTTAAAAGGTCAAAATGAAGTCCTTAAAATAGGCTAGTCATAAAATACAAATTAAGTTTTTAATTTTGGCCAGTTTTTAACACATTCTGGGGCACCGTGTGCTGTGATAAGACAAGTCTGTCGCCTGTAAATATATCCAAGTCACAGATTTTGTCTGAGCCAAATTTAAAACAGCCTTACGCTAGAACTGCCTCTTTCACAATACAAAAAATGAGAAAATTCCTATGCTGTCAATTGCTACAATTGTATAGCGTCTGTAGTATATGAATGCAATATCAGTAGGAAGCACTGGTGGCATGGTACTTACAGAGGAATTACGGGGGGGAAAAAAAACCTGTCCCAACGCCACTTTATCCACCCCAAATCCCATATGGACTGGCCTAGGATGGAACCCGGAAACCCGCGCTAAGAGGCCGGTGTCTAGCCCCCAGATTCACAGCACGGGCCAAATTAGTGCCATCAAATAAACCAGAAGTAACAATTCAGTGTGATACGTTCACAGGGTTCGCGCCATCCTGGATCGTTCTGGCACGGTATAGTTGGTCGGAATTCCGCTCGATGAATAAGTGCAGATCCTGATTGGAGATGAAGGCGTCCTTACCCAGTCTAATCCTGAGTAGTTGGGAAAGGACACCTCAGTAAAAGAAAAGTTGCCCCTCTGAAGGCGTATATGGACGTTGAAGTACAGATCCACGCATTCTTAACCTTTTAAAGCCTAGCGGTAACTTTACATACCACCAGGTTTAACATTAAAAAATTCTACGTGGTGCCCACATTGCCTTTATGTGTTTTGTACGGGTCTCAGAACAAACAGCAACTTTTGCCTTATAAAATATTAAGAGATTGGTTTTTATAACCGAAGTGGAGAGTGTTTACAGCGCGGTACGCACTGAGTCCTTATATAAAACAGATACACTTCGTATTTAAAGGATTAAACTAAGCAACAACCACTTCCTTCTCTCTCCTGTTTTATTTGTAATAACCCGTTAACCGCTCATTCGACGCAACTTAGTGTGAGCTACAGAAAACATCTTTAAATAAACAAACAAATACCAATAAACAATAAATTCTATGACCTAACACTTGAACAGTGTCGCTAAATGACTTAAAAATCAGTAACTGAACCAGCAGTTACTGCAGAGTCGTTCCGTGCTCTGCCGTTTTTGTGCCATATGTGACTCGGGTGATATATGTTTGCGGCGTGTCGTGTCAATTTGATACGTTTGAGCGACACTATCCGGGCCAAATATCGAGAGGTGTTTTTCACCTACGTGATGGATTATACTCCAGGCAAGGGTACGGTGCATTGACTTGCAGCTGCCAAAACTTTTGTGTGGGTAAAGCCAGCCTTCGGTCAGACAACCACATCGGTGCATGCGTATAAATATGAAAATATTAATTTTATCTAGTAAAATCCTTTCACTTTTTCTATTCCACGCCTCAACAGATTCCTTTATACAGGGTGTTTCAGGGGGAATCAACCATATTATGGAAAAGGGCTCCTTATTTTAAATTATGTCCATATAATCTAAAACTCTTATAACAAAAGCTGACCGGATGCAGAAATAATGAAGAGAGAAGTTTTAAGAAACGACGGCTGTTACAAATTTATTGACTACTAAATACATTATTAAAAATAGGAATAATTTGTAGTTCCTGTAACATAAAAATCTGTACTTCAATCTAATGAACATCTGAGTAACATAAAGACATTGATTAAGTAAGAAAAAGTCGCACTACTTCCTTCCAGAAAAATCGTCCATAGATTTCCAAGTAATTTACATAGCACACGCGCCGCCGCATGCCTTGGTTTAGGTATCAGCTCCAAGATGGACCTGCGCAGAGTAAGGATAACGCATCACGCTAAACACCTGCAGTACGTGGAACGGCAAGTATGCCATATTTTTTCGCGTCAATATCTCCGTAACCATTAGAACTCCGATTTAGGTGTTTTTAGCTGTATCGATGTAATTAAACTTAAGGAACGTTCTTCCGAGTATGGCAGATTCACCATGAAACACCCTGTATATACATATCTTATATACAAACCTACGCATACATAAATAGGCCGGTTATGTCCTATGGTGTAAATATAGGGTTTTGTCATGCTGCGATATTCCTCATTTTACATAGGCGCTAACCAAACCGGAACAAACTTAGTCCAGTTTGAAAAGAAGTAAATTATACGTATAATTTGCACCTGGTAGAATCTAGGCGAAATATTAATAACAGAAAACTTTGAAGACGGTCTGTACGCTTCACGTATCAAGTCGATTAGGCAGTTTATATAAGGTAAGAAATAAGTATTCACACGTGAATGTGACGCTGGTATTAACTAGTTACACTTCAGTGGTTACTCTACGTATTTTCCCGCGCAGTGCATTTACACGTTGTATAAGAATTCTCGCAACACACAGCTATTAATTCCATATGCATCATTCACTGAATCTTTATAGTAATGTACCTCACAGATTGGTTTTAATCCTCAAGTAGTTAAAGGTGTGAAATTCTTATTTATTGAATAGCTTCACTGGTATGATAAGAACAATCACCAACCCATGTACTAAGATATCACTTTTATTTAACACTCACTATCCGGACATGTTTCGACGCTTGTCCGAACCATCTTCAGGGGACTGTTACTTTCTTATCACAAGACACTCGTCATATATAAAAAGGTGATAAGAAAGTGACAGTCCCCTGAAGATGGTTCGGACAAGCGTCGAAACATGTCCGGATAGTGAGTGTTAAATAAAAGTGATATCTTAGTACATGGGTTGGTGATTGTTCTTATCATACCAGTGAAGCTATTCAATAAATAAGAATTTCACACCTTTAACTACTTGAGGATTAAAACCAATCTGTGAGGTACATTACTATAAAGATTCAGTGAATGATGCATATGGAATTAATAGCTGTGTGTTGCGAGAATTCTTATACAACGTGTAAATGCACTGCGCGGGAAAATACGTAGAGTAACCACTGAAGTGTAACTAGTTAATACCAGCGTCACATTCACGTGTGAATACTTATTTCTTACCTTATATAAACTGCCTAATCGACTTGATACGTGAAGCGTACAGACCGTCTTCAAAGTTTTCTNGGGGACTGTCACTTTCTTATCACCTTTTTATATATGACGAGTGTCTTGTGATAAGAAAGTAACAGTCCCCTGAAGATGGTTCGGACAAGCGTCGAAACATGTCCGGATAGTGAGTGTTAAATAAAAGTGATATCTTAGTGCATTGGTTGGTGATTGTTTTTCACATTAAGAAAATGCACGGTGAATAAAACGTAAAAATAGCTTCACTGGTATTTTGTCGTTACACATCACCCCTGTCCAACTTCAAATAAATGTAAACACACGTACACAAACACTGATATATTTGTCTGCACACATTGTGTATGCAGTCCGCAATACACTGTCGACATTGTGATTGTTGTGTATTCCTGTTTCATAAATATGGTTGCCGCTTGAAATCTAAGCCCAGCGACTGGCCAACGTGAAATTTTTCACTGTTTTACACAGACACTTCAGGAAAATAAGCATAAGATAAAAACTCCACCACTTACACGACTACTTTTCGTTCATCATCATCATTATCATCATCACCATCGTCGTCGTCGTCGTAATCATATCAGTAACTGATACATAAACAAGGCAATGGTTAAAGCGTCATTAAATAGAGTATGCAAAAAGTAGCTCCTGCAACAAAGCGTGGAAATTCTTAACTTTACACCCAGTTGTTTACAGCACACAGACCTCTAGGCCATATTACACGTCTGGTTTATCTGACAATGTTTTGAAAAAATTCGGAAATGTTTGAGAAAAGGTACCACGTTATAAGTCTACTAGACTTCGGAGGTTCTTGCAGCGGACTAGCTGAGGATTCAGTTCTTCTGGTACATGAAGCCGTGTCACTGGGTAAACGGATTCCGACTTTTTGAAAACACGTATTGTCTTCGGGTTCAAGATTCAGTTAAGTCCTGTAAGAATGCGTTCCTTCAGAGCCTCTTGACCTTTCACGATTCAGATAGTAGGATCCCGCGAAGCATTCTTCCAGTTGTGATTACTGAACGTAAAACATGAAGATAATACCTGCCTAGGACAAAGTGTCGTTGTTCAGAAGCGGTTTAATTCTAAACATTCCAAGCAATAACTTCCTAAAATAACCCCCTTTTTTTTCAACAAAATTAGAAACTACGCCCTGTACAGTCACATGCCATGTCGACAATTGTTTAAAATTTTCCAAAATATAATTCTGCCATTGCATTCTTCTTTCTGTTTATCTACTACTTATTTACTGCATGTATACATGAAGAAACCACTTTATACGTCAGTAAGACAAAGGAAAATTAACATTTAAAATCATAATGTGTGAACAGCAGCGTATCAGAGCGTCACTGTGCCGTCTGCATACCCGTATTCTCCTATAAGTGACCAGAATTTTTCTTCGTCCGCATTCCGTTATTGGGCGCCTGTTGGGCGGCTGCCTGTTAAGCCAGTGTCTGCTTAAGAGATCCATACATCATATCCAATCACAGCAATAAGCTTATATACAACGTACAGTGAAACCTGCCACACGGAACCTGGACATAACGGATACCTGTCTTTAGCAGAAAATTTATAGTCCCCAGTATTCAAACTTCAAATAAACTTATGAAAAAAGACCTGCTTGCAATGGAAAATAGTCCCTTGACCTTTTCGTACATGCAATTTTCATTCCATAAGCTATCACCTGGGGTCTTTTATATTAGGCATTCATTGATTTCGGATAACCGTCTTGCAAGTTGTGTCACCGTGTTGTCTGATAGATAAATAAGCCTGCGAAAGTTAAAGGCTGTCTTGTGTTGTGCCTGTATTTATACAGTTGCCAATCCCAGTGGCCGCGCGGTCTAAGGAGTAGGTCTGCGGCCGAGCGCTTGCTGGGATCGTGGGTTCGAATCCCACCGGGGACATGGATGTTTGTCTCTTGTACAGTGTTTGTGTTGTCAGGTAGAGGTCTCTGCGACGGGCCGATCCCCAGTCCAGAGCAGTCCTATCGACTGTGGTGTGTGTCTGAGTGTGATCAAGTGCAAATAAAAACCCTTTACACCTGCTGCGAACAGGTAGGTAGAAGAGGGAAGGACTACGAAAGGATTTATACAGCTCCTTTTAACGTCACTCCATTTTCCTTGCCACCAGGCCTTCCCAGTGTATGGTCTTGCCTGTGTATAAGTGAAACCAACAACCCAGACATATTAAGCAATAATTAATATTATCTCTCCTAGTCTCCATATTAATCATGCTACATACCAACAACCATGAGAGTGACGCAATAAAACAAATGACCCTTCCATTCTACTAATTCAACTGTAATAAGCAACACAATCGAGTCTGTCGTTAGCTATCAATTGGCTAGGCACAGGTGCGACTTGTTCTCTGTTCTCAGTCACCTATTACTAACAAAATGACACACGGCCCAATAACTTTCGTAGAGAAAGTGGCGCAACGCTGGGCGTACTTACTCTCTGTATACAAGTATAAGACGCCCGTCACATTAGTTAGGAATAGTGGTAAATATATGTACAGTTTTATTTAATGCTCAGTATCTCTGCATTTCATCCACAGAGTGTCGGTCTGTTTATGGGTTTTCTATTTCCCTCAAAATAAAAGGCGATTATTTCTATAGACAGCGTTATTGGTAATGGATATTTAGTATGTTTTTGTGCTGCAGAAACTTAAGTTTTAAATATTATATAGCTTACTTTCGCCCCTCAAAGGGTTAAAATGAAGAATATTTAAACAATTTTTAATCAATGGGAAAACACAATTTAAGTAAGATGTTTGATTGGACACGTAAAGAAAATTGTGGTATTATCAGAAAGCCTAACAGTGATGATAATGATGATGACGATGATGATGATAATAATAACAATAATAATAATAATAATAATAATAACCGTGATGTTTTTATTCGGAACGGTAGCAATCGATCTCAGTGGCCGCCCGGTCGAAGGCGTAGGTCTGCGGCCGAGCGCTTGCTGGGATCGTGGGTTCGAATCCCACCGGAGGCATGGATGTTTGTCTCTTGTACAGTGTTTGTGTTGTCAGGTAGAGGTCTCTGCGACGGGCCGATCACTGGTCCAGAGGAGTCCTACCAACTGTGGTATGTGTCTGAGCGTGATCAAGTGAAAATAAAGAACCTCGACATTTACTTTGCGTAGGTAAAGAGGTGATGACTGCGAAACGAATGGGTAGCAATAGCATTAGCTGCAACACGGGAAGAAAACCTACAGGGTGAAGCAAAATGGGCGTTAAGTCGATGTACGCTTCACGCAAAGTTAAACGCTGGGTGGAATGAAGTCACTAAAGCAGGTTTGTTATTTAGAATCGCACATAAAAGAATGTGTCAGAAGAAAATGCGTACTTGGCGTATCAGATTAAGTGTTCTATTCCGACATCCTTTGCCAATCAAGATGGCTGACGCAATACATCACGTGACTTGCACTCGTATTTGCGTAGAGTTCATATCTTGTACGAGAGAGGAACTAATCTAAAATCTTATATAGTTCCACTCATTTTCTCCAGAAAATTTCAGAAATAATGCCCCATATTAGTCTATGAACGAACGTTTCCACAACTCTCCAGCTCACTACGCATTCTGACTTAACCATTTTACGTTATATACTCGGACCTAAGTGTAGCTAAATAAATTACAACCAAAAGGATTTGTCACTACTTGCACCACGAAGGAATATGAGGGAGTATAAGTGTGGATCTGCATGCTTTTATCCTAAGCAGTTGATGGAAGTGAGTTTCACGCCCCAGCCGCCTTAGCTCCCTCCAAAAAAGGGAGCCAATTACAAACTGAACAAGAGTTTGCGTGGGTCCCATAACTGCTCCAGACGGTTTGGAAAAGAAAAATATTTTTTGCCATTTCGGGGAGTCGAATCACAATTTTTCACACATGTAGCTCTGAGATATTCTGGATGTGTAAATAAACTACAGGCCAAAGTTGACAAGCCTTCAGTATTTCAAGTGAAATAACCCGCAAACTGGAGGCAGCATTTTCTCCAGTGTATGAAGTGAAGTAACAGTCATGCCTACGATTGTACAGTTAATGTTTAAGGCTATTAACCCTTTAAAGACGAAGCGTATCTGTTTTCTATAAGGACTCAGTGCGTACCGCGCTGTAAACACTCTCCACTTCAGTTATAAAAACCAGTCTCTTAATATTTTATAAGGCAAAAGTTGCTGTTTGTTCTGAGATCCGTACAAAACACATAAACGCAATGTGGGCACCACGTAGAATTTTTTAATGTTAAACCTGGTGGTATGTAAAGTTACCGCTAGGCTTTCAAAGGTTAACATAGCCGTGCAGCGAGTATAGTTTAAGTGACGCCCACTTAACCGGCTGCACAGCTTAGAATCGCATCCTTCATTATATCATTAGGCATAAATTTCACTAAACACTGCAACCAATAAATTGAAAAAAAGAAGGATTTTAATTGCTGTGGTTCTTTTTCCTTCAAACAATTTCACCGCTACCCTAAAGGTTATGGTGATATTAGACAAAACATATGTAAAAAAAGCCTTCAGATATGAATATATTAACACAAGTTTTACTGGATGATACTGTGTTCTAATCCGGACAGATGCAAGAGGTATTCTCTTCTCCAGATCTTCAAGAATGTATCTGGAGCCTGTGCCAGCCTGCTCTTCAATGGATAAGACGCTTATTTTTACATGGATAAAGCAGCCGGAACGTGAAGTCAAACGTTCACATCCATCTAGAGCTGATGTTTAAGAAAGAGTGGCGCTATACCACTACATACCTTAACCTTTTAAAGCCTAGCGGTAACTTTGCGTAACACCAGG
Source organism: Coptotermes formosanus (assembly GCA_013340265.1). Classification (NCBI taxonomy): domain Eukaryota; kingdom Metazoa; phylum Arthropoda; class Insecta; order Blattodea; family Rhinotermitidae; genus Coptotermes; species Coptotermes formosanus. The sequence continues at coordinate 194,995 of BLKM01000284.1, forward strand.
TTTAACATTAAAAACTTCTACGTGGTGCCCACATTGTGTTTATGTGTTTTGTACGGATCTCAGAACAAACAGCAACTTTTGCCTTATAAAACATTAAGAGACTGGTTTTTATAACCGAAGTGGAGAGTGTTTACAGCGCGGTACGCACTGAGTCCTTAAATACGCTTCGTCTTTAAAGGGTTAAAGGGTTAATTTAAATGGCTTTCCTGGCGTTTACGTGGAAGGACTGATAAAAACCACGATATAACTCTTTTAAAATAGTCGGCGGGACGGTCGACTTTCGAACCATGCAACCCCAGGTTTTGTATTCATAACTGTTTGTTAATAAAACTATTTTAAAATTTCATCTTACTTTACGACACAAATATTTCTTTTTATCTGAACTATACCAGGAACAGCGAAGACATTTCCGATCCACTTTAGTCAACAGGCGAGCACGTGTTCTTTTTCTTTTTCTTTTTCTTTTTCATTTTCTTTTTCTTTTTCTTTTTCTTTTTCTTTTTCTTTTTCTTTTTCATTTTCTTTTTCTTTTTCTTTTTCTTTTTCTTTTTCTTTTTCTTTTTCTTTTTCTTTTTCTTTTTCTTTTTGTCAAGGACGAGACGGGAGTTCCGGTTCAATTAGATTAGGGAGTGCCTTATTCTCCCTCCCACGTCATCACACTTGAAACAGCAGACTTTCACGATTAACTAAATTAAACGAAACAAAGTTGTAATTTGAAGGACTCGAAGCAGCAAGTTACAGACAAATCCCGATTAGGCACAGTAGTTACAGATTAGGAGTGGCCAATTTGTTAACTGGGAGTGTCTTAGATCCTAATACTTTACAAATACTATTTGTTAGCACTTAGCGTGATCTCTGGCTGCCTCTGTATACCAGCACACATTCATGTAACAATATCTGCCTCTGTATAGCAGCGTACATCAAAGTAGCAATGTCTTCTCCGATTAAATCAACAGAAAGTAAACATTTTAAAACATATAACTCTTTATTTTTTTTTTGTAAATAACTAATTATTTAACTGGACGACTAAGTAACTAACTGCCTAACACTATAGATCAGGGATATTCTTGGGAATGCAGTACTTCCCCAACTACTTAATTTGCCTGAATTATGTCGAATCTGTTATTTTACTGACGTGTTTAAAAGAGTTGGCCACTTATCTCTACCCTGAGGGACATGAACCTCCATTGCATGCCTTCTTATCCCACTTTAACCTTTTAAAGCCTAGCGGTAACTTTACGTACCACCAGGCTTAACTTTAGTCAATTCTCCATGGTGCTCACATTGCGTTTATGTGTTTTTTACTTATCTGGGAACAACCTGCAACTTTTGCCTGACACGTCGTCAAATGATTGATTTTTTGAAAACTGAGGTGGAGAGTGTTTACTGCGCGGTACGCCCTGAGTCTTTATCTTAGAATACATTTCGTCTTTAAAGGGTTAATAAAGTTAATTTGTCCCCGTCTACATCACAAAGGCGTGTGGGGGGAGTAGAGTTATAGATCCACTCATTCTGAATTTCTGCACAAGGATCCGAGTGCTGGACTTCATACCAGGTGTTTTTGTACCCGGATAAGAACCGCGGTAGACCCAAAGCGAGTCTGGACTTTTGGAAGAAAAGAAAAACGTATTTTATCTACCGAGATTCGAGCCCCTAATCATCCAGCCCGTAGCCTAATTACTAAACCAACTACACCCTTCTGGCTTCATTGTTAGATGACTTTCTGTATTATATTTACATCTACATTTAGGTCTTACAAGTGGTCTCTTTCCTTCAGATTTCCCCACCAAAACCGTGTTTGAGTTTCTCCTCTTTTCTATACGTACTACATGGCTCGTCCATCTCATCTTCCTTGATGTGAACACCAGAATATTGTTTGGTGAAAGGTAAAAATTACATGAAGCTCTTCATTTTTCGAAAGTACTCCTAGACTTAAACATCTTTCTCGGCAGCCCTTTCTCGAACACCTCAGCCTATGTTTTCTCCTTAAGATGAACAAAAATTTCACACACATACAAAACACCGGACGAGAATATAAATCTCTGAAAATTTAATTTTTTAAGAAACACCCACATTTCATTTTATTGTGTTGCCTATACATTTTTTATATTTTTTAACTAAAACTTTACATTTTATGGCTGGAATTAGCTGCATCAGATACAAACACACCCTGCTGTATACTTCCAAATACAATGGTTTAGCCAGAGTACTCACAAGTAAAAATAAAATTGCTCCTGTGTCCATATGGAATGGTGAAGCCCAAACATGTAACTAACCAACCAACCAACCAACTAACTAACTAACTAACTAACTAACTAACTAACTAACTAACTAAATAACTAACCAACCAACCAACCAACCAACCAACAAACCAACCAACCAACCAACCAACCGACCGACTGGCTGACTGACTGACTGACTGACTGACTGACTCCATGAAGCAGAGGCCTGCTTGAGAAGCTAACAGTTTCTCAGTTAGTCAAGAAATTCTCCGCATTTTATGGAACCCGGAGGTTCATTACCGCATTCACAAGAGCCCGCCACCTGTCCCTATCCTGAGCCAGCTCAATCCAGTCCATGCCTCGCACCTCACTTCTTGAAGATCCATTTTAATATTACCCTCCCATCTACGCCTGGGTCTCCCAAGTGGTCGCCTTCCCTCAGGTTTCCCCACCAAAATCCTGTATGCACCTCTTTTCTCTCCATACGTACCACATGTCCCACCCATCTCATTCTTCTCGATTTGATCACCCTAATAACATTTGGCGATGAATACAGGTCACTAAGTTCCTCGCTATGAAGTCTTCTCCACTCCGCTGCCGCCTGGTCCCTCTTAGGCCCAAATATTCTCCTCAGGCCCGAACCTATACTGTAACATGTGGCAAACAACTGACAGCACAATCCTAACGTTACACCATCCCGCGGCTTTGTAGTTGGCCATGAGACACATTGGCTTCAACACGAAATCCTTCGATACATTTCTAACGTGTCCTTTTGATACGACTTGCGAATTCTGCAATCCAAATCCACCTACACGAGATTATATTGCACTAAGAATTAATCTTGTTCAAGATTGCTACACAGATCTGCTTAGTCTAGACAAGTGAATTTTAATGAGACAGTCTACATACATATCGATAGGTCACCGAGCTTCCTGTTTGCTACAGTGCTTTCACCCAGAAAGAGTCCGTCTTAACCAAAATAAGTAAACATGTCCGTATTTGATTATTCTTACTCTATGTGCTATAAACTCATCTATATGCAGTTGTATTCAACTGGAAACGAATTTCTAATATCAGGCTATGGTTGCATTTATTTTTCTTAAGAATTCGAGTTCCAGCTTCACATTCCAAACACTATAGCTGACAGAAGCTTGCATACGTACTATAAACGTATGTTTAAATAGAGTATAATTTTAAAACAAAGCCTGGTTATGTTATCAGATGCCATATGTGTGTTTTAATCAAACAACAATGGACTGAGGATTGTCAGCAATGGTAGGAGTGTCAAAAGGGGGAAAAATAAAAGCAAAACAACAGTAAATCAATATGTTCCGCGAGCAGAGAACACTTTGTCTGAAAAAAGACACGAAGAAAGGAAGGAGCCGTGTTCTTGAGGCTGAATAAGCAGAAGTATTTCGATAAGGACAGAGAAGAAAAAAAGACGGATTTGCGAGGTTTTAGGCTTTGGAAGCCGTACAGTTCAGGTGTCCGTTCTTCTGGGATAAACGTTGTGTCTGTGGGTCATTGGTTCCGCTGTTTCGGTCTCATGTTGCAAGGTCCGAATCGTCCTTGTTCTAAAATTAAATGCATGACCAACATGTTATCACGAAACGTCGGGTGTCTATCACTCATTGGAGCAGTGACATATCCCAGAACAACGGAGATTTCAAAAATCAAGTTTTTATGACCCCAGAAAGAGGCCCCTCGTTTTCATTAAATCCTAACGGGAGAAAATTAATTATTTCGTATATTTTTAGATGATATTAGAGAATCACTTGGCTTAACTTAGGATGAAATGTGTGACTCACCATCTAGTAGAGAGTGACGTTTTCACGAGCTTATTTAGTCCGGTAAATATACGTGCCTGGAGAGCAGACATTGGCACAATATCGAACAAAAATAGTGTAAAAAGAACATTTCTGTTTTGTAGTTGTATTTGGGAAGTTAGAAGTACATTCGTAATTAAACCCTCTCACGTACTTGACTTTGTAAGTTGTTTATCGAAGCCTAAACACCTGCATATGCAATGACATGTATCACACACCAACTGCAGGTACACTGCAATATGACGTAGAAGATGACAGGAATCTTACGGAAGTACGTTTGACAAACGTCAGAAAAGGTAATGTGCTTTTCAATACACGCAAGCCTGAATTTAATAGAAAGGTGTTTAACCCTTATCTGTTTTATATAAGGACTTAGTGCGTACCGCGCTGTGAACATTCTCCACTTCGGTTATAAAAACCAATCTCTTAATGTTTTATAAGGCAAAATTTGCTGTTTGTTCTGAGATCCGTACAAAACACATAAACGCAATGTGGGCACCACGTAGAATTTTTTAATGTTAAACCTGGTGGTACGTAAAGTTACCGCTAGGCTTTAAAAGGTTAATAAGTGGGCTCCTATATCATATAAAAATGCATTATCCATTTCAAAGACTAATGGGTTAACGATGTTTAGACAGAAAAACAATTTTTATTCTGAGAATCATATGAAATATGCAAACACATACACAGAGAACAGAACAGAGAGCTTCTTAACGTTAAAGAATGCTGTGCCCGTAACTACCAACAAATTTTGAGAAGTTTAAAATTGCTATCGGGAATGGAATTAGAAAATATTTGTCAGGATAAACTGTGCATCGTCCGATATTCAAAGTCGTAACGTTTAGAACTCAAGTCACGTGTTTTAGGCTACTAAACTTCTTGTCGTTTCTAATAACCAGGAAGCTATAGACTGAAAAGGGAATTATAGACAGGTTACGAGTTACAGGCTGTGGTAAGGAAAAACATAACTTTAATTTTCGCCAAGTGTGATTAGAGGAATAAAAATTAGGGTGAAAAAGATGAACGAACATGTAGCATGGTTGGTGTATAAGAGGAATTAATAAACAGCAATGTGTTAATATTTTGAGTGTTACATTGGAACGTCATGAGTTTGACTTATCCTTCAGACCGCATAAGGACTGAAATATTTGTTTCTGGTTTTTATGGCATTTATTCTGTTTTGGGGCAAAAATAAAATTTTGTTTCTGGTAATAAAACCTGAAGTCACTCCCAGATGGAAATTAACTCTCAAACCATGAAGTAGCTCTGTTAATTTTCTCACAAATATTTTCACTCCGGGGTGGGGGGGGGGCGGTGGTACAATTAAAGAGTCTATAATCAGTGACTCTATAGTCATGGAATCTAGCGATATAGAGTCACTGATCATAGGTCTTTAATTGTACCACCATCCAGAGTGTAAATGTTTGTGGGAAAATTAACAGGCCTACTTCATGAATGGAGGGTTCATTTCAGTCTGGGAGTGACCGTAGGTTTTATCACAAAAAAACAAAGAATAAGAAAATAAATAAGAAAATGTTTGTGCTTTACTTGTGTTACATTGAAATACGGTGGAAATAATAAGGCCAGAAAATGAAAAGAAACAGTCAGGTTTTAATGTGAAATATACGCGTTGGCGTATGGATCATAAGAATACACTTTACTCACTCCTAAAATCAGAGCCAAGAAAGAAAATTCTACGTGGTGCCCACATTGCGTTTGTGTCTTTTATGTGTATCTCAGAACAAACAACAACTTTTGCCTTATAAAACATTAAGAGACTGGTTTTTATAACCGAAGTGGAGAGTGTTTACAGCGCGGTACGCACTGAGTCCTTATATAAAACAGATAAGCTTCGTCTTTAAAGGGTTAAACAACGGAGTGTACCACAAACCCGCTGCCGATTTACGTACTTACCGACTCACTTCACCAACCCAAACAGTGTTAAATGTGTTCCAGATCAGAAATTTACACAATGAACAAGATCGGCAATATACGTATGTCTTATTCAGGCGCGTTCGCGTAACCATTGTAGAAGTGGAAAAGCAATAAGCAATAAGCATATTCTAAGCGTGTCTATAACCTTAGTTACCCAGCATGTAAGGCGCATGCGTCGTTTTATATTTCCAACTGTGTCCTGTCTCGCTGAAGCGTATTTTTCCACATGATTATAAACGGAACGATTTTCGGAAGAAAGTCAGTGAACATAAAATGTGTTTTGATTTTTTCTACAAACTTTGACTAAAACATTTCTCATTATAAGAAGATTTAAGCGACATATAATAAATTTACATAGGTATGTATGTAAAAGTACCTGCTATTCTGGCCAGATTTTAAAGAAATTTGAATTTTCTAGACCGATTTTCGAAAAATACTAAAAACCATATTTCATTAAAATCTTTCGAGTGGGAGCCGAGTTGTTCCATGCGGACAGACGGACGGACGGACGGACGGACGGACATGATGAAGTTAATAGTCTCTTTTCGCAATTTGCGACCGTGACAAAAAATAAACCGTTGTTAATGCAATAAGTGTAAATTACTGTGACAATGACGTAATGCAACACAATTTGTCAAATAATTGGGAAAAAAGTACAGGCACAATACGGTATCGGCGCCTTTCATAAAATCAAATTGTGGTCTTGCCTTCTGCACACCTATATTCTGTACAGGCGGCATAAAGTGACCTATAGACGTCATGTAACATGAAATAAGGTACCTTAACCTTTTAAAGCCTAGCGGTAACTTTACGTACCGCCAGGTTTAACATTAAAAAATTCTACGTGGCGCCCACATTGCGTTTATGTGTTTTGTACGGATCTCAGAACAAACAGCAACTTTTGCCTTATAAAACATTAAGAGATTGGTTTTTATAACCGAAGTGGAGAGTGTTCACTTCGCGGTACGCTCTGAGTCCTTATATAAAACAGATACGCTTCGTATTTAAAAGGTTAATATTTAATCTGCATCTTTTCATCCAGGATATGCTATCACTTCTGCAAACCAGCACAGTAATTAAGTAATAACGGTGTACATCCTACCGCATGCACTCCTACACATCGTACTATGCCATGTACGCATGTAGTCGGCGTCGTTGCAAAGCTCCACGCGTTCCAAATATCGTATAATTTGAATTATATATTTCGTCCCCAAATTTTCATTTTTACAAATTACCACACATATATATTCTAAAATAAATCAGATATTTCACGTAAAGTAATTGCAGGTAGCAGTCTATATTACAGCGTATTTTGAACACAGAACGCCTTTATCTCCAGGCAGTAAGTTCTTATTCGAAATGTCACGGTAGCAACAGCTAGAGTTGGAACCTCGTGTGTGCAGAGTTTTAATGAATGTTGAACCACTGATACAGCAAAAGGGTAGCAATTTAATATTTTAATATCTTAACACTCTATCTTATGAATGGTGACTGTGAAGACATACGCACGTTTTATTGAAACCCCCTGATGATAAAAATAGCTTGTCGAAACACACGTAGAGGTTTTTGGAGTTTTTGATACACGCTGTATACATATTCACTTCTGTACATTTGTTGGTGCTAATATGTTGGTAACTAACTGACTGATTGGGCAGAGTAATTAAACGAAGCGCAGCCCCTTTTAAGAAGCCAATGCACTATAACTCTCAATTATCCGGACGCTGTTTATCCGAATCGCGAATTATCCAAATCGACTAGGACCATCAGGCAACTAAACATTTTCTTGCTGTAATTGCACTGCGCCTTTTTATAGCTTAAATTTCCCCCCCCCCAATTGTCAAATACATATAAGGAATTGCGTGTTAATGCATTACTTGTAATTAAATAAATATGTAGCCAAAAATAGCCGTTTGTAGAAACATTTTTCCACTTTAAACTACCAATGTAGCCTATTTTCAAAGAGAAATCCAATTATCCGGATTTTCTGCCTATCCGGACAACTCTCGCTCCCAATTAATCCGGATGATTGGAGTTGTATTGTATTTTTTCAGTTAGTCAAGGAAGTCCCCCATTTTATGGATGAAAAATATTCATTACCGTGCTCAGAAAAGCCCTCGCATCATATTTCTTTAAGATCTACTTTAATATTACCCTGTCTTTTACAATTTCTTCTTTCAAGTGGTCTCTTTCCTCGATATTTCCCCACCAAAACTCCGTCCATTTCTTTTCTCCCTAAACACAGATCTGCACATCTCATTGTCTTCAATCTGATCACCCTAATAATATTTGGTGGGAAATGCAAATCGCTGAACTCCTTACGGTGCTGTTTTCTCCAGTCTCCTGTTATTTCCATCTCGTAGGCATAAATATCGTCCTCAGCGCCGTGCTACTGGACACCTTCAGTCACAGCCTGTGCACAGTATGAGCTGTTTCACTTTTATATTTCCAATGTTGCCAAAAGTACAACTGTAATGAGGTCGGACAGAAATAAAAAAAGTGAAGAGGGACACAAATCATGCTGACTGCCTAGGAGGTCTCGCGGGCCACATGGTCCCCACTCTTTTCGGGAGATGTCAAATATTTCACCGAGTCGTGACCAAATAGAATGGCCCCACCCGGCCCTGGGGCTTCGTTCGACTCTCTTCTTATACAGCCCTACACCCCCCTTCCCCCCCCCCCCCCACAAAGGGAAGACAGGTATTAACCCGTTTGTTCAACCTGCTGGTGACAGGTACGTGTTCAAGATCTCCCATTTATTCTTAATTAATTTTCCCTGAATGACTCTGCCTAACCAGTGGAAAAATACAGCCTAACAACAACCGAAATGCTCGATTAACCTTTTAAAGCCTAGCGGTAACTTTACGTACGACCAGGTTTAACATTAAAAAATTCTACGTGGTGCCCACATTGCGTTTATGTGTTTTGTACGGATCTCAGAACAAACAGCAACTTTTGCCTTATAAAACATTAAGAGATTGGTTTTTATAACCGAAGTGGAGAGTGTTTACAGCGGGGTACGCACTGAGTCCTTATATAAAACAGATACGCTTCGTCTTTAACGGGTTAAAGTGCAGGTAGTTGAAGGCTCTATAAACCAGTCCCATTACAGGCCTGGACAGGCCCAGAGTGTTTACAGCGCGGTACGCACTGAGTCCTTATATAAAACAGATACGCTTCGTCTTTAAATGGTTAAACTAGTAAATTAGTGATAATGACTCCAATTCCATGCATTTTACAGATGGTCGTTTATCGGTTTCTCCGCACAGTCAGTTTGTCTCTACACATCTGACGGGTCGTCGATGATGAAAATTTATCTGTGTGTCAGGTTAAAACATTAGTTAGTTCAGACTGGTATGGTTCGAAGGACTTTAACAGCGCTTGACCAAACGCTGGAGTTACTTAGTGTCAAGTGCGATGACAGTATGTCAGCAGTGAACCAAAAAAGAAAAAGATGCAGACAAAATTCTAGCAGTGGGCACAGAATTTGGTCTGGAGAAACCGAAATCTTTGTTTATGGATGTTTAATCCTCAGTGTAATTAATACAGCAACCAACTTGCGCATTTAATAAAATACATACAGGCGGAAGCATAAAACTCCTACATGTTTCGGCATCGGGATGACATCATCAGGGAGTTTTAGGAAAAAGGAGTACAAACGCATCACACTAATCTAGGTATTGCGTCTCCCTTGTATTCCTTTGTTTTCAATAATCTTCTGATGATGGCAGCCCGGTGCCGAAACATGTAGCAGTGTTATATTTGCTTCTGAACGTATTTTATTAAATGCGTAATTTGGTTGATGTATTAACTACAAGAATATGCGCGATGCGAATAACATAAAATTTTCAGTAAATTTCCACAATATGCAGTTGTGTTCACGTCAGTATGTACACGGTTAAGGCCCAAAACTTATAAACGTGGTGATAACAGCAAACATGGCAAGGACTATCATTGGCGGATAAGACATCCTACTTAATTTTGGTCAGCTTAGAAAGTTAGGAAAGTTAGTTTTCTTTTTTAGCGGTGAAGAGCCCCGCAGCAGACGCTACGGACGTACCGCAGCCTTGAGGCTTATTGTGCAACCCTGTGATGAAGATGAAGATGATTATTTTTTGTCCTTTTCCTAGTAACGGAGCACAGGTGGAATGAAACTGACATAGGAAAACCGAAGTACTCGAACAAAAACCTGTCCCAGTGCCACTTTGTCCACCACAAATCCCACATGGACTGATCCCGGGATCGAACCCGGGCCTTCGCGGTGGGAGGCCGGCGGCTAACCGCCTGAGCCATGGCACGGTCTAGAGTTACATTTACTGTTCCTGCTTTTAATATGAAAAATTCAGGAGGTCGGTGTGTCCTCGGCACTTTCTTCGCGTGTTTGAGTAACTTTGTAATGAAGCAAACTTGTTATTTTATGGATACGAGTTGTTGTAAGATGTAAAACTATACTGTGGCCACGGAAAGATAGTAAACTTGAACGATTCACATGAACATATCTCCTAAGATATTAAGCTACGTCACGCTATTCCCCTCCAGCACACCTTCCTCTTACCCCTCCAACAGCCTAACCGTTCACTTCACAGCGATGTGGACAACGATAAAATGCGTAATAATTCTCACTAGAATGACAAGATCATTGACACGTGTGACACAGGCCACTAAGGGGAATACGACAATTCGCGAAGGGAGAACGCCTCAAAATCTGTCTCCACAGATTCCTTTCTGTGGCCTCAGTATATTTCTCATTCAACACACAATACATAGCGTGTATCAGGGCTCTTGTTGTGCAGATAAAGGTACTGACATTATCTAAAGGAATTATTATTACATTTTTCTGATACAAGAAAGAACGGTATTAAATTTATGGCATGTAATGTTCTGAAAGGTTTGTTATTATAGGTGTCATACAAACAGGCCGCCAAGTGGGCGGACACACCAGTATGACCCTGTAATAACAGATGCGGAAGAACGTAGACAGAGTTGAACAGCAGTTCCGCCTGTTAAACAGACACCAGATATTAAACAGCAAATGTAATAGCGATTAATTTTCAATTCTTTAACCGCTTGTTATACGTCAACTTGAAATCAGACTGTTGTAATCAACACGGGCACCTGTTTTTAATTGAATTAATATCTTATTTTAATAATCCAAGAAACACTTTGCAGAATGGAATAATATGCAAGCCCAGGTATGAAAAATGTCGCGTTCGTCTTTCTTAAAGAACAAAAAGTGTATGTAACACGAAGAGAGAGCGAGAGAGAGAGAGAGAGAGGAGTGTTGTATTTAACAAAGCTACAAATTGCTAACAATATACAACCCTGGAATTAGAGGAATACAATATAAGTATGGTTTATTAGTGAAAAAATTCTCGGACAAAATCTCGTCTCAGTGCCACTTTGCACACCGTAAAGTAACCTGGAAGGACTTATATTTAAGTAGGGACTAGAAAAATTGGATGAAAAGGGCAGCAGCTTTAAAAGCATAGGCAAAAACCAAGAAGACAGTGGAATGAGGATCTTGGGGCGAAATCTAGGGAAATAAAGGGAAATTAAATTACTCTAGAAACGTGTTGGAAAGGATTGAGAATTACCCTCATGTAATAAAAATATTTTGAAATATTTTGGTACTGTATTATGTCATTCTAAGAGAACTTCGGTCTACCCTCCAGTGTTAGTCGACCAATGCTCCATAATCATCTTAATGACACTTCGTATCAGAAGGACGAGCGGGCAAAGTCTGAAGAACTTCAAATCTAGCAATGCTTTTACTTACTTTCCCACTGTGTCCTTCTTCAAAAGGTGTTAAAATTAACGTAACAATAAATACGCTGACAGAAATAGAAAATCCATGAAACTAATCTCTTGTTGCAAAATGGTCCCATTTAATGACAGGTTGAAACACAAACTCGACAAAATACATTGTGGCCTCGACAGATGTTCAAACGAAAGAGATGTGGAAACATAATGCCCCAGTTACTCAGTGGCTTTACACGTTTGTTCCAACGCCGTAACCAGTGAACTCTTGTCCCAGACATTTCGTTTGGTTAATCTGTTGATAAGATAATGATACATGTTTATACAAGCTGCTAGGAAAGTGGCCTACCAATAATTGCCCCAGACGGCCGTGTTCTCGCTGCCAGAGAACCCGCGAATGGGCGGGTTAGTCCGGTCACGACTAAACCTGCGCCGAGGTAGCAATGCAGGAAGTCAAGCAGGCAGAAATGCGTTATAAGTGGACAAGACTGGCCACGGCTAATACGAGCACTGCTGTAGTTTTCTGTATTAAGGCTATATGGTGCATATATAGCAGAACTTTTATTGCGCCTTCTTCGCAGCAAGTGCGTCGCAAATGAATAAATCTGCTACAGCTTCCGAAGCTGAATGACCCCCATAATTATTGGGTCGTTGTATATTTTCGAGAAAGTATTTAACATAAAAAGCTAATGAATTTTGGAACTAGGACTGGCAAGATTTTGATGATGTTCACACCTCGGATGAGCAATACCAAATTATACAAATAAATAGCCGAGTTTTCTTGTCGGAAATGCTACAACACCTTATTGATTGGACGAGAGAATGGATCCAGACCTCCAGGATATGAAGACATGTTACAGTTGCGCAAGGAGTTATAAAACTGGTAACTAGTCGGAGGATAATAATGTGGTGTTGTTATAATTTCGAGACTGGTACGGTTGGTTCGGTTTTAGTCATAAAGTCAAATTTTTTTTAATCTTTCCAAAATGAGCAGACAACGAGCGCATGCTGGAAGGGAAAGGTGTGTTCTTGTGTCTGTTGTATTTTATATATGAAATGGCTCTATGAATTTCGAAAAAATTACACACACACACACACACACACACACACACACACGGAACTATAATTTTACGTGTTGTTTTGTATGGGTGTGAAACTTGGTCTCTCACACTGAGGGAGGAACAAAGACTGAGGGTGTTCGAGAATAGGGTGCTGAGGAGGATACTTGGGCCTAAGAGGGACGAGGTGACAAGGGAGTGGAGAAGACTACATAACGAGGAACTTAATGACCTGTATTCATCACCAAATATTATTCGGGTAATCAAATCGAGGAGAATGAGATGGGCGGGGCATGTAGCACTATGGGGGAAAAGCGAGGTGCATACAGGAATTTGGCGGGAGACCTGAGGGAAGGCGACCACTTGGGAGACCCAAGCATAGATGGAAGGATAATATTAAAATGGACCTTCAAGAAGTGGGATGGGGCATGGACTGGATTGAGCTGGCTGAGGATAGGGACAGGTGGCGGGCTGTTGTGAATGTGGTAATGAACCTCCGGGTTCCATAAATTTCTTGACTAGCTGAGAAACTGTTAGCTTCTGAAGAAGGCCTCTGCTCCATGGAGTTAGTTACACACACGAGCATATATGTGTCCTGAAGTTTGGCACTAAGAGATGGTTCCACTTTAAAATGTTCCCTACTCGAAATTTAAAATTCAGCTTGTTAGTTTTCATAGAAGAACCAAATATTTACACAAAAAGTTTGAAAATAATTAAAAATACAAAATTCATTCGATGTTAAGTTTGTACGTTGTTGACATGCTGGATGTTTAATAACATACAAAGGAGACAAATGTTGGTCACTGGAGCAACACTGGTATTTGTAATATGACTACCCAGGTTACAACGGACAAGTAACCTTGTATGATAAGAATTAACACCTATCACCAAGCAAAATAATATGGAAAATAAAATACAGAACTTATTTTGACAATTCATTTATCGTTTTATACTTACGCATTTCCACAAGTATCACAGCATTACTTATTACGCGAAAGCACAGAGATATTTACTAAGGACATTGTTCTAAACACGGACGTAATCGTATTAAAAGGGAGCCTAATCAGTTTCTGCAATATTAGCGTAAATAGGCCATGGTCTAAGCAGACCTGTGTAGTATAATTTTCTAAGCCTATTAAACTTAGACATTTCAGTCTTCTGTATTATACTGCGCTTTGAATGACTGTATAGTTGGAATAATTGTTTGAAAGGGAAAGTCTGAGAGACCAATCAGTAGACGGTAAGATAAAATTGAAACAGATTTTAGAAAAATAGTGTGTAAAACACGTACTGGATTCATCTCGTCTTTAGTGTATACTCAGGTACCATGCAGGACAAGAAAATATTATATTATCTAAGGAAATATCAGCTTATCAGAAACACTACGGTCTATGCAGTTATTTGGTGACGTTATTCGTGCTGGTTTTTTTTTGTACGGTAAGAGAGGTGAATTTAAAATTGTTTCTGTACTTAAGGACAAACTTGAAGCTAAAATTTCAGTAAAAGCCCTTATGTTTTTAAACAAATACAAAAAATAAGGAAGTATTACATACTTTCAAGGAGGAAAGGAATATCCCACATATATGCAAAAGAAGGAAGGCTAACTGGATTGGTCACATGTTGAGTAGGAACAGCTTTCTAAACATGTTATTGAAAGAAATATAGAAGAAAATATACAAGTAAAGGGAAGACGACGAAGAAGCTGTAAGCAGCTACATGATCACGTTTACGAAACGGCAGTACCTGAAAATTAAAAATGGACAACTAAATCGCACTCTATGGAGAACTGGCTTTGGAAAGTCAATGGATATGTCGCAAGACAGACTACGGCAATATGATAAAGACATACTAACCCTTTAAAGACGAAGCGTTTCTGTTTTATATAAGGACTCGGTGCGTACCGCGCTGTAAACACTCTCCACTTCGGTTATAAAAACCAGTCTCTTAATATTTTATAAGGCAAAAGTTGCTGTTTGTTCTGAGATCCGTACAGAACACATAAACGCAATGTGAGCACCACGTAGAATTTTTTAATGTTAAACCTGGTGGTACGTAAAGTTACCGCTAGGCTTTAAAAGATTAATTTATTTTTTGTGACTTTCGAAATAGTCACAACAACATTTGATGTAGTACTGCTGCACTTCTGTTGCGCGCAACCTGCTCTTGATTCGTAAGTTCCTAATAAAAGGAAGAGAAATCAAATCACGGAATTTTGTGCTCTGGTGTGCACGCTGTGTGACCGCCCTCACCGCATACACACACATGGTTAATATCTATAACACACAGCGTAGCTAAAGCCGGTTCACTACAAGAAGCAAGGCGAAGTTGCTGCATAAACTAGTTTGGGTTTTCTGCTCTAAAGAATGTTCACCCGAAGGCAGCTCTAAAAATATTCTTCATATGTTCAGACAGGTTAATTTCGATATCTGTATAAATCAACCACGTCACATCTCGATTTATGGCATTAAAGATATCTGATCCTACTGCAAACATTGGGTGTTGAAAGGGCAGATTCTGTTTATAGTGATAAGCTGTGACCAATTAAAACCAAATGCGTGTGGATTTATATTTATGAAAATTTTAAGTACTTTAAAACAATATAATTTTTATATTCAAAACAATATGAAGTAATAAGTCAAAATACAGCTGTGTTTTTACTTAAAAGCTTCACATTTCGGTCTCTGTACCGAATATCATCAGGCTAAAAAATATAAAATCATTAAAGGGTACGTAAAAGATGCAATATAAACAATTTAATGATGTTCAGTGTCGGATACCACATAAGAAATTGTTTTAAAATAGAAATTTAAAATTATATATGGTCAAAAATAATATTCACCAACTCCTACAACGGAGGATGAAAGCAAACGCACATTCTCACTTAACTGTACAAGTGCATCCAACTGTGTAACAGACTATTCTCCCTGAAGATGACCCAGCAGGGTCGAAATATGTAGGAGTTTTTTACGAATAAAGATTTTATATATTTTGTGGCATTAGCTGGTGAATATTATTTTTGTATGATACAGTGCACGGACATGGAACACATTAAATTTATATATGGTCAGTGTAGCACCTGAATAGCAAAATGGGAACACAATATTAATATATATATATATATAAGCTCCTAAAATCAGATGGATGAAAGAGTAATGTAATATTTATAGATAATAAATATTAAAATAGGTGGACTCTCGGGTGTTGGCTGTAAGATGTAAAGTGGCTGGTTCCTAATATTAATTTAATATCGTATTAACTTAGTATCATTTTTATTAAACGCAACAAAAATTGAAATAACGATATGAGTCATACATAGTACTTTTCTCCAAATATTATTAAGGCCATCAAACAAAATGCTACTGGATAAAGTACCGGATACTTGATAAATGCATACGATTTGTAAGAACTTTTTACAGACATGAGGCTAATATTAAAATTTAATTTACACAAATACATCAAGAATATTTGGGCTGGACACTTGTGAGGATAATAATGAAAATTAGAGATTGGATGAGTTTTGACTAGGTTATGAACTATCAGCTTCTGAATTACTCTGCATTTTATTGGATTAGATTTCCGTCAGAAGTAATGGCTACTGGGCCCTAACATGCACAGTAGGACGTGTGCCGTTCGTGTGCCTTCCCATATATCTTGTTTTAGAAATTAGCTAATCTACGCCTTTAGACAAAAGCGACCTATGGAATGATCATAAATACTTAAGTTGCGTGGAAATGGCTTAATTTCCTGCTAATGGAAATCGGGAAACATAATAAAAGAGAAGTATTTTATTGTTCTTTCCCCAGTCTTCGTAGCATTAAAATGGATCTGAATCTATTTGAGTTTCTCATACACATTTCTAGGTAAAAAAATAAAAGAATAAATGCTTTTATTAGGCACGACAACATTGCAGTTTTCGTCAAAACATTTTATTCTTTTGTTTATTACTTTTTGTAAAGACATTTAGACACTAATTTCAAAAAAATTACTAAATAATCATGCAAGCCTAGCGCCTTTTTAATAATATCAAAATAACCCACGGGAACGCCTGAATATTTCGAGCAACTCGCCTGGGACGCGGGCCGCAATGTACAAATTCCCGTATATGATTAAAAAATATTAACACAAAAATAATTTGTTTCTATGCAAAATATATAAATTAATTTTCAATATACAAGGTAATTACTATGGAACCTAATTTCAAAATAAATATTTCTTATTTATTTTTATAATTGAAAACCAACCAAATGCACAAATTTTAGCATACAATTTATATCAGTCTGTTCTACTCCTCTGACATATTCCGGTGTATTCATCGTCATAAGGGAGGTACACAGCATATCGTTATATAAAACATCAAAACATTACAGTGTGGTATGGACACTGACCGTAAAAATCTTATAATACGTGTATTACAAGATTTTTACGACGGTGAATACACCGAAACTTGTCGGAGGAGTAGAAAATATCGATACAGATTATATACCGTAATTTGTGTATTTGGTTGGCTTTTAATTATAAATTATTGTCAATGTACCGAGATAAATAAAATAAAATTCCCTATTCTGTTCAGCATGCAATATATACAGAGCTGTGCGCCTGGCGACAACCATGCAGGTATCGGCACTACAGGGGCACCATGTATCATCTGCGATCTTTGCTGGAATTGAACCAAGTCTGTTCGGTCTAACTTCATCTCAGTGCAATAGGAAAAGCTACAAAGGCCTAAAACTTCTTCCAGATGGCAAAAGAAAAAACATTCCCAACAAATAAGCATCGTGAAGATTTAAGCTGAACATTGTCATTTATAGAGACTGATGTGGTTTCTAAACGCGTATCTTCTTTATTCTTTTATTATACACATTAGCAGTTTTTTATTTTTAAAATTTATTTAAATGGGAACATAAATTGACCACAGTACCAAACCCGAGACTATAATCCACACTACGTTAACCGCTTAGACTATTAATTGGTTTCCCTCCATTAAAATATTAACTTAAAAACGCAAATATTACACTTCTTTATGTAGCAATATTATAATCCACTGTGGGTTATGTAATATTTTCGGTATGCGTCGTTAATTCTGTACATATAAATTACAGTACACACAAACAAATGACAACTTTATTGCCTACCTTCTGCTATTCACATTATAATCAGTCAAGCCGTGTCACGGTACCTTAGCTGTATGTTGCTTTGTACAATAAAAGCTGCTATCAAAGGGACTTCACTGTCCGGAGGCAAACGCCAAGACACCAAACACAAAAGCAAGTAAAAGGAAACTATTTCTTTTGACATTCTATGATAAAAAAAGGAAGAATAACGATTTCTTGTGCGTCTTGTATGTATGAATCTGGGGCTACATATGTATACACACAACAAGGTTCTATTCTTTTAAAAGTGTTTGTATTTTTAGCAGGCCTGAAAAAAGTTTAATGTAAAGGCAAAAACCTTAATCACCAACAAATGCACAAAGAGAGTTTTATCATCAATTGTAACACATTCCTACATGTTTCGACCCTGATGGGTCATCTTCAGGGAGAACTTTTTGTTATCCTTACGCCAAGGTTGCACTTTATAGTTGAGTGAGAATGTGCTGTTGACTGTGTACTGTGTACTGGAGGCGTGAACTCTCCGCGGCGTGGCAACGGGGAGTTCACGCCTCCAAAAACAACGCAGTACACAGTCAACAGCACATTCTCACTCAATCGTAAAGTGCAACATTAGTGTAACGGTAACGGAAAGTTCTCCCTGAAGATGAACCAGCAGGGTCGAAACATGTAGGAGTGTGTTACGATTGATGATAAAACTCTCTTTGTGCATTTGTTGGTGATTAGTGTTTTTGTATGATATAGTGCACGGATATGGAACAAAATAAATTAATGTCAAAGATTTAATTTTACACTAACATTTTTCGGTGTTGCACTTAATGCAAATTACGGTAAAGAAGTGGACAATAAATTGTTAAGATGTAAAGTGACTATTTTCTCCAAAACATGACAAGCCAAACAAATAGGGTTTATATAATTTGTTCATGACTTATTAACCGTTTGTAAACGGAAAAGGTGAAAGCAATTTTACATCCAATGCTCCCGCGTATCGAAAAGGGCACTGCGGTTTTGGAAAGACCCAGGTATCTCTCGTTTGTCTTTCTGTTAACCCTTTAAAAACGAAGCGTGTCTGTTTTATATAAGGACTCAGTGCGTACCGCGCTGTAAACACTCTCCACTTCGGTTATAAAAACCAATCTCTTAATGTTTTATAAGGCAAAAGTTGCTGTTTGTTCCGAGATCCGTACAAAACACATAAACGCAATGTGGGCACCACGTAGAATTTTTTAATGTTAAACCTGGTGGTATGTAAAGTTACCGCTAGGCTTTAAAAGGCTAAGAGTAACATGTAAATGAAGATGAGTATGGAGCGTTAATGGAATGATAGAGACAGGGGAAAACAAAAATACTTGGAGAAAACCTCTTCCAAGTGCCACTTGGTTCGTTAGAAATCTCATACAGATTGACTTGGCATCAAATCCGGGCTTCCACCTTTGCCACGGCACGACCTTGAAGACGAAAATTAACTCCAATTATATTTAAAGATCCGGTTCCTACCGCGTAGTAAACACACTCGGCCTCGGTTATAAAAGTCAGCAGGTAAAGTCTTATATAGGAAAATAATCGCTGTTTGTTCGCAGGTATAGAGAACACTTAAATGAACTCTGGGCAGAAAGTAGAATTTTGAGTGTTAAACCCAGTGATATATAAAGTCACAATTAGGCCTTATGGGTTTAATGTTAAACTGTCATAAAATTAGAATTAAAATGTAACCTATCAGAATATTCGACGTGTATTTCTTACTGCATCTAGCCAACACATGGCATTGTCCACATGAAGCTAAAGTTTCGTATTTCTTTGACTTAAAAAATTACACCAACAACAATGCTTCTTTCTTTATTGCGTATAAGAAAATCTAAGACTATACGTGCTATATGTATATATAGATACACATATATACACTACATGTTCAACTCCGAATGAGTCTGTAAAGTGAGTAATCAATCAAACTTCAAGTAAATTCTATGTTGAACACAAACTCAGACAAAGTAACCGTAAACTGGTTCAAAGGTTATAAACTTTCTTAAGTTGGCAGCAGTGTAACCATAAATTTATTTTACTGTAAATCTAGTATTTAGACCCAAACAACCCAGACTGCACTTGTGACAGAAAAGTCTGCGGTAGAGGGTTGTGTCTAAGGTGTGGCAAAGCTACAGTCGTGTCTGTGCACAATGTGAAGCAACTTGGGGAGTGGAGGTGTAGGGTGTGCGCGGAGGTGAGTGTTCAGCTTCAGGACACGGCCGCTTCTTTCTTTCTTTCTTTCTTTCTTTCTTTCTTTCCCTCCTTTCTTTCTTTCTTTCTTTCTTCCTTCCTTCCTTCCCTCCTTCCCTCCTTTCTTTCTTTCCTTCTTTCTTTCTTTCTTTCTTCCTTTCTTCCATCCTTCCTTCCTTCCCTCCTTTCTTTCTTTCTTTCTTTCTTTCTTTCTTTCTTCCTTTTTTCCTTCCTTCTTTCCTTTCTTCCATCCTTCCTTCCTTCCCTCCTTTCTTTCTTTCTTTCTTTCTTTCTTTCTTCCTTCCTTTCTTCCTTCCTTCTTTCCTTCCTTCCTTCCTTCCTTCCTTCTCTCCTTCCCTCCTTTCTTTCTTTCTTTCTTTCTTTCTTTCTTTCTTTCTTTCTCCTCCTCCTCCTCCTCCTCCTCCTCCTCCTCCTCCTCCACAAGCGGTACAGTCCGCAGTGAAACTTTACTTCCAATGCAACTCGCTCCACACCCGGTGGTGTCTCAGCATTGCCTGCCTGCCTGTCTTTTTTCCCCGATGATATTTAAATCCTCTCAAACTTCGTCCATATTTTGCATTATCTTCCTCTTTTCCTTGTTCCTTCTATTGTAGTTGTTGAAATCTATTTTCGCATTCCATGATTTCTAATTCTTTCAACGTTACCATACAATCTTAGTCGGAGGTACTGTATAAATTTTAACATATATGCCCTTTCCGCGGCCGCTTTACCCTAGCAGAAAGAGCCCCCGCTGTCCATTAAGTAGAAAGCAGGGCATGTCCGAGAGTCGGTCTTGATTATTCAGAGAAGAGAAAAGTCTTTTGCTTCTGCGCATAAGAGGAAGGTGGGAAATCTACATAACTAGGAGCAGCGCAATTAGTGTAGGAGGCATGGGGATAAGAGAAGCAACCAAAAAACTGTTATCGAAAAAGACTGAAGGGAAGAGACTGGGAGACCGCGACATAGAGAATAGGATAATATTAAAATGAATCTTAAAGCACGTACGCTGATTTAATGTGCATTAATCAGGCTCCGTAAAGAATTCAGTGGCGGATGTCTGTAGGCGGAATAAAATAGAAATTTTGGGTTCTATAAGAGAAAGATAATTTCTTGACTAACTTAGTCACTGTTAGCCAGACAAGGACTCGGATCCTATGAGTCACTTTCATTTATAGAGGAAGGCTTAAGTAACACGCCTGGTATAAGAGATTTAAAAGAGACATAAAGGTTATTAACCGTTTAAAGCCTGGCGGTAATTTTACATATGACCAGGTTTAACATTAAAAAATTCTACGTGGTGCCCACATTGCGTTTATGTGTTTTGTACGGATCTCAGAACAAACAGCAACTTTTGCCTTATAAAACATTAAGAGATTGGTTTTTATAACCGAAGTGGAGAGTGTTTACAGCGCGGTACGCACTGA